>ML785124.1:179590-201154 GCA_009831015.1 Picea engelmannii | reverse complement strand
ACCAATGCTGTTAGTAATTAAATGCATCAATGTGTTTTGTTTAAATAAGCACACCTTTATGCTTTAAAATTTATCTGAATTTTTATTTGCACACAAAATAGTATTTTCATCTTAAATTGCCTTTTAGGATGCATCCACATGACTTGCAGTACTTCATAGTATACATTTTCCGCTTACATTTCACTGAAAGCATCGAGGTAGTAATAAAACTATTGGGGCACCGATGCTCTTCTAAATAATAGCACACCGATGCTTTAATAATAACAATGCACCAATAGAATCTATGATACCATGCACCGATGCATTACAAGACAAACCTGACCAATGCATGAAATTTAGAATGCACTGATGCAGAAGTATGATAGAGAAGCACCGGTGCATCATTTTAATTAAACACACCCGAAGGTCGATTTTTATCATTATAATTGTTGTTGTTAAAATACAACAACTTGCATTGATATCCAAATATATTGATCATCATTCTTCACTGTAACTGTTGTCAGTGCTCGAGCTAATTCCATGACTTGGGTTATTTGGCCGAATGTTTTGTTGATTGTCGCAATTGTTTTCCTCTTCTCCAAGTTCCATCTTCAAAAATAAAAATAAAGTGTAATGAGTGTATCTACATTGGTGAGAATAATGAAAATTGAAATAAATAATATACATGAATGTAAATTGAAAAATGATGTACCATAGAAAGAACTAAGTCATGAATGGTGCATATTCTTTCAAAACCGAATCTCGTGCCTTCTTTCAACAACTCTTTTGTTGGCACATTTCCATATTTTGTTTTCTGCAAGTTTTATACCCTATAATAAATCATAGATTTAATATAAATGATTTTTTTTGTTCCATTAATTATAAAATGAGAGAACTAAAACAACATACATACTTACAAATTCCACAATTAATTTTTTATATGCCAACATATACTCACAACCCATACTTAACCCAATGTCAATCAATTCTTCCGATGGCTCTTCTTTGTATGTTAGCACCTATTTGAATACATTCAAGGATGACTGTTGTAAAACAACTTAAAATATACAAAAATGAATTCTTAAGTTGTTATAAGGAAATAACAATTACTCACAAACTTTGCTATCAACTATTTTCTTCCTTGTCGTCCTGTTTTATGTACTGAATGAGTTCCATTTTGTTTTTTTTGCAAGAAAATACTTGAAAATTAATATTTAATGCTAAATTATTTATATGTATGCACCTAATAGAAAAACTCAACGATTTCATACATTTGAAGCACGTTATTGTTGAGATGGTTGCTCCTGCGTTGCAATTATGTCCATTAATTTGACCATCTCCTTGTACATTTTCTTCGACATTCCTACCGGCATATGTTGGATATCATATCATTGATCCTTTGAGATTTTCAAAATTTTAGTGAAAAAAGTAACATGACAATAAACTATTTTTATATTGATATATAAAAAATAAATATAGAACAATTGATATTAATAAAATAGTTCTTTGTAGTAGTATATACATATTCTATAAAAACATTTTACAAATATTACTTTTTGAATGATTCTTTTTTGTTGTTGTATTTTTTTGTTATTTTAAGTCTGACGGGTCTCATTGACCATTGCTCTGGAGACACTTCTTGTAGTTTAGATATAACCTGGTTCTTGGAATCATTGGATTGATTTCTGTATTATAAGTAGAAAGTACTTCTATACGTTTATTCTACTATATCCCTCATAGTTTTGTAAAAGTTCCCCCCCTTTCATTAACCTCCAACACCATTCCAGATGAGCTAAGGACCAATTCATCATCATTTACATCTTTTATAATTTTTATTTTCTTAGGATGTCATTATGTTCCTTAGTTGTTGGTCCCTGTAGAACAATAAACATATGTGAATTAATAGATTGTTTCAAACATGTTATATAATATTCTTAAGTATCTTATTAACAAAAATTTAAAAAAGAACTCATATTGCATAATATTTTTTCATTCACCTCATTCATTCTTTTGCAATTTTTCCATCAAGCTCTTATGCTCTTCTACACTTAGATAAAAAATAATCTTATCGAACTTCCTCATTTTATGGCTCCGCATGACACACACTAACCAATAAATATTAGTTAAATTTACATATAGTTCAAACATATTAATTTTGTATAGAATTTACAAAGAACTTGTCTTTTTTGCTTTTTTAGATGTATTATCATTGTGCCAATCAGACTTTTTGTTACTTGAACTATTCTCACGCATTTTTTTATTATCAATACACAACATGTACCATTCAATACAAAAGCTATTAAATACATTCTATAAATAAATCACATAGTTTTTAGCTAAAAAACAAATCTAGTTTTCAGTGCACTTTAATAATATGAAAGAACTCGTGCGTTCAATATAGGAAACACACTGACATAAAAAAATAATTAAAAAAAATACTTTAAATTACAATGGTGTGATATGTATCTATAACAACACCGTGCATAGAGTAAAAAATGAAAAAATAACCGAAAAAAATTACACACCAATGAATTATTGTTTTTTTTTTTAAATTATGTTGCACCATTTCTGGTTTGTTTTATCAGCAAGCACATCGGTGCATTATACTCAAATCGACACACTGATAACTAGAAACTGTTTAAAAAAACAAACGTGACAAGGTCGACAGAGATTGGATATGATGCAATAAGTGGTCCCATTACATCACATGTCAAACGCCTTATATATAGAAACACAAACCCATTAAATCTAAAATGCCTAAAATGAAAAGCCATAATTATGAAGTGATAGAGGAGTTAAACCCTAAGGTGAAATTTTGCAGTCATAAGAAAGAAGAAACAAGGGTTTTAAATAAGTATGATTTTTCTTTTTATTGAATTTTAATTAAATTTAAATAGGGATACAAATTGTAAAAACTTTTATTATTGTTTTTTTTAAGTAAAAAAGTGGACAGTTCCTTCTATATTAAGTATCAAAAAGTACAATTGTTTCTGGATTGCCATCCATTCCACTGATGAATCGAAAACCAAAATGGAGTGAACCCCTGTTCAAGGAAAACTAGTTTTCCATCAATCTTGCCCGAAGGAAACCAGGATTGATGGTGTGTCATTGTCTTAACTGTGCATAGTGTCTTACATGATATAACTAGAATCATATAAAAAACTATGAAAGAGAGACTGTAAGCTTTGAACATGACCATAGCTAATACCCAGTGGCATCTAAGGTTGTATCCGCATCTGGTGTGTGTGTTTTGGATGGAATGACAAAGTGTTGTAGGCAGGTGGGGCATCTTTGTCCCAATGGTGCATTGGAATAGGCGTCGAAGAGCATGTCCACACGCTAGCACATGAGAGTGTCACGATAGGCGTGATCCACCATTTGGCTCCTCAAGTCAAAAACAAAATTGAGTAGGTCCGGATGGAGTAGAGGTGGCAGGTTAGTCCATTGAGTTTGCATGCAAGATATGGGAGGTGGCATGAAGATTGTGCCATACTCCTTGGCCTTTCCACTACACTCGCTTGGCTCTGCTTCCACTGGATCACTTGAGTTTTCCTTCCCAGTTCGCTTCAGCTCTACATCCTGAGGGTCCAAGTCTGTTGGGGTCTCCTCTTCCACATAGCAGGTGAAGGCTTCATCCCTTGTCACCACCGTTTTTCCACCATGATAATCCTCGGGGCTAGGCAGGGAGGCTCCCACTCTTGGTGGATCCCAATTGTCTGACACTGTGAAAAGAAGCATCTCTGAGGTTTCTTGAACAGGCTCCTCCGGGATTTACTCTACGACGTATGCAATGGGATGCTCCATGATGGATGCTACAACCAAAGGCTCCACAATGACTGTTGCAACTCGAGGCTCCACGATGACTGCTGCAACCAGAGTCACATTACATCTAATTATGCTACGTTGAAGCTGGGTCCAGGCAGTGGAAAGAGCTCGTTCCATTTTTTTCACGTGTTTTTGTCGAGCGGCATAGGAATGCCAGGTTGCTCCTCGATGAGGCTTTCCTCTCTCGCGAGGCATCAAGCTAGGGATGCAGGCAGGAGGACTGCTGAAGGAAGGAAGATGTATGCTCCGAGGCTTCCAACTATAGCTCGGGTGCAGAGTGAAAATGAAGTGGATAAAAACATGGTGCAAGCGCACTAAGAGCAGGAAGGTCGACAGGACGTTCGACACCATTAAGTATTCTGCATGGGTGAGCATCATAATTAGACTGCTCGCACGAGGGGCAAGTCTTGTTCCAGGAGGGTGGTAGCTGGAGTCTGCTCCCATCCTAAATGCTGAGGGGATGGGAGTCGGCTGGCCTCATTTAAGGCCAGGCCTGGCTCCTCACCATGTGTCTCAGGAGGTCTGTGTGGCACCCCATCCAAGGGGTAAAAACTTTTATTATTAAAATCAATAGTAAAATTTAAAATTTTTACTATGAAGGGTTTTGAGTGAATCACAAAATCCTTCAAATTCTGATATTTTTAATAATTTTTTTGCTCCAAAAGGGTTTTGAGTGAATCACCATACCCTTCAAATTCTGATCTTTTGAATAATTCTATTGTTCCAAAGTATTATGTTGCTCCACAGTGCTCCCTGGTATGTCTCTCTTACAAATATCTCTCCTGTAAATTTTGAAAAAATAATGAAATAATGAATAACTTAATACTATTTAAATGACTTTATGAAAAAGGTTTCGAGTGAATCACCATACCCTTCAAATTCTGAACTTCTGAATAATTATGTTGTTCCAAAGTATTCTACTGCTCCACAATGATCCCCGGTATGTCTTTGTTGCAAATCTCTTCCCTGTAAACTTTAGCAAAATAATGAAATAATGAATAACTTCTTACTATTTAAAGGACTTTATGAAATAAGATTTTCGAAAAATAAATTCATGCTCATTTTTCAATTGTGTAAAAACAAAGTCGCATTTTGTTTTCTAAGTTTTTCGAAACACCGATGCATTTATTAAGATAACACACCAGTGTGTTTGTTGATACAAAGCACTGGTGCGCTAAATATTTTTTGAGCACCAATATTGTGTGTGTGTATATATATATATATATATATATATATATATATATATATATTTGAAATCTTGAGAACCGGTTCGGTTAGCACTTAAACGCCTCAGTGCTTTATATTGTTATAGATGATTTACAATTTATCTAAATTTTTATTTGCACATAAATAATATTTTCATCCTAAATTATATTTTAGGATGCATCCACATGACTTGAATTACTTCATAGTATACATTTTCCGCTTATAATATGACTTGCAATACTTCATAGTTATGTTGATTTTTCTCAAATGCATGGAGAAAAACCTATAATATAAAATAGCCAATTCTTCAAATTCCATAACATTCCATATTGCTCAAAGTCCATCGCGGAGTTCTCCCTTTCCATCTCCAGTAAGTTCATATTTTATTTATATTTTTATTATCTAATTGAATTTAAATTTTTTCTCCATGTCACTCTAAATAAAAATGTATCCAAATTTGTAGGATCCTGATTCAGAATCAAGTTCAGATGCATACAATATTCCACTAGTTCAAAAACATAGGCAGCTCTTATTAGGAGAAAAATGTCGCAAGTAGTTGGTAGATGAAAATAGAGTCACTTTACCCTACCAATTCTAACATGCCATCTTCCAACCACAATCCTGGGTCAGTGATGGTGATAATTGTTTGGTATAATATAATTTGAACAAACCAATTGAATTGTGTTACTAATATCATTGATGATCTGAAATCAATGCTTAGCAATTTCACACTATGACTTCAATTTTATCAAGACCTTTTTTGACGATGCATGTGAATGTATAAGAAACAAAAACTTAAGTAATGAAGAGAAATATTATATAACTCAAAAAAACAAACCATCAGCAAAATGTACACCAGAAGTTGATAACGGAGTTTAGAAAGATTAGCCTACATCTTCGAGCCTTTGTTTTCAACGAGGGAGGCTTCTCTATTCAAATTCAATGCTTAAAATATTCATCAAAATTACATCATATAGGTATCTTACTAACTTAACTATATTCTTCTCTGTCTCAGGAGCCTGATGCAACAAACGACACTGAAAAATGAGTAATAGAACTCTCAAAAACTACCTCCAAAGATCAACTACTCTTCACTGCTCAAGACAACTTGACCTTGGCAAGTTATTCCTCAACTTGCTTCAAGCTTCTTGCTTCTTCTTTCTTGCTTCAAACCTCACAATGGCTTGGTTTATATAGCCATGAGGTAGAGGTATGAAATCCCAACAACCCACTTCTTGTGGCACTCAAATTGGGCCAATATACACCAAGATATGGCCAAAATTGCCCAAAAATCCAATAAAATCCACTAACCTAATGTTAGAAAACCCACTTTGGAGAAAATAAATGGCTAAGCCCCTTTTCCTGTGTGCGCACCCCTTCTTTTTGATCACTTGGCAATGTATATGGCCAAGCACCAACCCAAAGGGATTTGCGCTGGCCCTAACCTCCGAAAGCCAAGGTCACATGGTGTCTTGTAATAGGACCGCGCTCCATACTAAGTGCTAACCACCAAATTTTCTACATGCATACCATAGCTCCAAGTCACATGGGAATCCCTGAATCCAGGGGCTGACAAAAATTGCGTTCGTGACCTTATCCTTGGAGTATGAATGCGCCAACACACAAATCACAGATGGTTATATGGATACATGTGAGCCGAGAATCGTGAGCCACCTGCCACATGACGCACGCTACCGGAGATAGAGGTAAGGTCCTGTGGGAGTGGGCATATGTAATACTTCGGGGATGGGGCTAGGCACCAACCCTTACTCCATCGAAATTATCCTAACTCCAAACTTAAATAATTTCGGAACCATTAATTTGTAAGCTCCACAGTGTAGGCGGGTCAGTGCCCAGCCTTTGAGAAGACTTTGCCCAGTGGGAGGTCTCCAGTTCGAATCCCATAACTACCAAAGTTTTGCAAAAACAAATCAACCAACACTTAGGTGCCACATGGTATCCCAAGTTTGGGCCATGTAGCACCACCCAATTCACCGAATTTATGCCACTTGTTGAACATTGATTGGGCTAGTTTTCAACCAACCATACCTACCACGTGTCTACGCCGTACCCTACCACATGTCACTGTACGGTAGGGACACATGGAACCTGTACGAGTGTGCCACATGCCACCCTTCTAGTGGTGACACATGTTACCTCCTGGTTGGTCCATGTCAGCTGTACATATTCTGTCCACTGTGCTTCCATGTCAGTTGTACAACCGTATGGCTTGTACAGTCATCTTCCACGTGGCACTATACAGACTGTACATCCAACATTTTTTTGCCTGTTTGGGAAAATGAACAGATCTCCATAACTTGAGAATACGATTTTTGTTTGATCCTGTTCAAGTTGTGTTGGGTTCGTATAAACAATGCCTATGCAAACATCTGTTTTGAATCCATTCTGAGAACATTGATTCTTAGGCCTTTCTGAGCCCCATCAAGCTCCTAGATCTGAATTTGGATCACACCTTCCCTCTAAAGACCTTTTGGTCCCTAAAAGGTTTATTACATCACTTGACTATATCCTTACATCAATCGACAAATAACAAACAACCTAGACTTAGCATTAACTAGACCCAATAAGTGATTTCATAAATCAAATCACTTTTATTACATCAATGAAAACTAACACTGACTAGCTTTACATATAGGGCATAAAATTTGCCCAGTTCTAGGAGGACGACTCATCTCCTACTAGTGGAGCTTCGTGGTCATTCCTCTGCTTATCTGCAACATTCTTCTTCTGTCCTTCTACATCATTCTTCCCCTTCTCTTCTGCAATGTCCTTCTTCTTCTATGGCCCTTCAGGATTTGTAGAGCGTCACAACCCTGGATGCAGCTTCCAACAATTATCTTCACAATGTCCATTCTTCTGACAATGTGAGAAAGTGTTTCGTGCTCGAAGGAATTTGATTATGCCTTGCCCCGACTAAGCCGAATCCCCATTGGATTTCTCTGATTCTTGCCTTGGTTGCCCTGAATTTGCACGCAGATTCTTCTTGACTTGTAGTGTTTCATCATCTAGTCTTGGCGTACTCCTTGTCGCCATGATCTTTTTCCCGTATACTTTTTGTTTCCATCATTCTGCAACATAATGGTTACGACTACTACAAAATGTGCATGGAATTGTTCTTCTGATAAATTCCACGACTCTAGTATGCTCATCAATAAAGGTGGGTGAAGGGGATTTATACCTTTCAACCTTTTTATTATTCTTCTGTGACTCATTGTTCGCGTCGATGCTGGATTGAGTTGCCTGTTTGCCTTGACGAGTTAGAAACCATTCTAGTGTCAGATCTGGATGTATCTCCCAACAATTGTCAGCATGATATCCAAACTTTCGACAGTGTGTGCAAAAAACCACTGGACTTTTGTCATTGGTATATTATCCTGTGTAACCCAATCCTTCACGGAGTGGTCATTCTCGCACCTCAATCAGCACAGCTCTGCCTTGGCCATATTTTCCAATACCTTGCCCTTTCTTGTACCCGAACTTGGATATCATTCTCTTAACAATTCCTTTGGTATGTTTCTCAAATGCTGCAATATCTTGATGGTCGGAATCCACTTCCTAATCAGCTTCAGGAGAAGTTGGAGTGTAATGAATACTTTCTGCTGGCGAAGAGAATGTGCCAATGGCCTCTCCTAATGACTGCTCCTCAACAGGAGTAGTAGGAGTATATGAATCCTCCTCATCCGATTACCTATAGAATGGATGAATTCCATCATCCTTGACAGGGCTCGGGCTTCTAACTGAAGGACTTCCTCCAACTGGCCTTTCTTTAGTTGCTAACATCATTGTTCACAATATTCCCCATATTCCTCAAGGATTTGCACCAATCGTTGCAGCTCAGCATTTTCTCATTGAATCGTTTGGTTAATCTCTTCAAGCTCTTGAAGTCTGGCTCTCTTCAAGATTTTCCCCATATTCACAATTCCTGCAAAATTCAGCCTGCTCTGATACCACTTGATCTGAAATCAGTGCTTAGCAATTTCGCACTATGACTTCAATTTTATCATGACCTTTTTTGACGATGCATGTGGATGTATAAGAGACAAAAAACTTAAGTAATGAAGAGAAATATTAGATAGCTCAAAAAAAAAAACCATCAACATTATGTACACCAGAAGTTGATAACGGAGTTTGACAAAATTTGCCTACGTCTTCGGGCCTTTGTCTTCAGTGAGGGAGGATTCTCTATTCAAAATTCAATCCTTAAAATCTGCATCAAAATTACATCATATAGGTCTCTTGCTAAATCAAATGTATTCTTCTCTGTGTCATGATATTGACGCAACCAACGAAACTGAAAAAGGACTAATAGAACTCCCGAAACCTACCTCCAAAGATTAACTACTCTTCATTGCTCAAGACAACTTGACCTTGGCAAGTTCTTATTCAACTTGCTTCAAGATTCTTTCTACTTCTTTCTTGCTTCAAACCTCACAATGGCTTGGTGTTGGCCCTTGACCAAGTTTTGAGGAACACTTGGTCATATTTGACCATTTTTGGACTTCGACAGCCTGTCAAAGATGGAGCGCCAGGCGAAGCAGAGATCACGGGATCTCGGTCCACTTTTGGGCCCTTTTATGGTTTTGGGTTAATGTAATGGGAAAGGGATGTCGGCCCGTGGGTTTACCCACACTTAGGCCCACTTTTGTAATGTATAAATATAAGGATAGGCAATGTAAGAAGTAGTAGATGTGATTGCTTAGTGCAATTGGTAGTGCATCTATGTGATGTTGAATACGTGCTCTGTGCAAGTTGTGTAAGCCTTGCAAGGCTAAGTGAAAGTTACTGTGAGGTTTCTATAGAAAGCTAAGTTTTGTAATGCAAGGAAGAAGGATCTAGCGAGCTGTGCATATCTTCTGTCCTATGCGAAGAAGGGTTTTGGAGACTTTGTGCTTGTAACAGATTGAAGACGATAGTAAAGAAGAAGATCTTATGGACGTAGCCCTAGGGTCAGGGTGAACCACGTAAATCTGTATGTTATGCTCTGTTCTTTGATTCAATGTGTTTTTGCTTATGCTATGTGATTTGATACACCCACTTATGCTCTATGCTTCTTAGATATATATGATTGTTAGATCTGATGTGTATGAGGATGCTTAGTGTTGATCTACTGGATCTGATATGGGTTACTATGGTTAAGTGTTGAAATACTATAGAACTAAGTGTACATCGTGATGCTCTATGTTGTCTGCGAAGTATAATAAGGGTTGAATATTGACGAATGATCGATGATAAGTGCTCTATAAATGATATAATCATAGATCTGTGTCCTAGCTAAGGTTGTAGACACCTGAGTCTTGCAACCACCCCTACCTCTAACTCAGGTGAGACTTCATCTACTTTGGAGGTGTGGCCGAAAGGGCCGGTAGTTAGGGATTTTTTAGTGCACTCTTGAGCGTTGAACCCTGGGTCTGCCCCTGTGCCAAAAAATGGTTCCGTTGCGGGGACCTAAAACTGTGATTGCTAGGAACTGAGGAAGAAGAAACTTTGTGCAAAAGAAATATCTGTGCGTAGATATGTTCCCCTAGTGTGCATCTTTTTACTCAACCTGTGAAGCTTTGTGCTAGGAATAAGGTCAGATATGAAGAAAGGAAGATCATATCTGAAGAAAAGAAGCAAGATCTGAACGTTCTGTGCTCTAAGAAAAGTAAAAGTGGAAATTTCTGAAAGAAAGAGGTCAGATTTGCAGAAAAGAGGTAAGATCTGTAAGCTCTGTGCTCTAAGAAAAGTAAAAGTGGAAATTTCTTAAAGAAAGAAGTCAGATTTGTAGAAAAGAGGTAAGATCTGTAAGATCTGTGCTCTAATAAAGGTAAGAATAGTCAAAAGTTCTCAGATCTGGAAGCTTTATGCTCTGTAGAAGTAAGATAAGTGAATTTTTTTGTTTCTAGAGCATGGATCTAGGTATGTTTGATAGATTCTGTCCTAGCTTAAAAACTAGGGCATTAATAGATGAAAGAAATTTTGATATGAATAGATATGATAAGTATAATGATAGATATGTTATACCTATGCATAGAAAGAATGCCTGGACTAACAAATGGATGCAGGATCCTAGAAAGAATTTTCTGTAGGTTAGGTATCACGATTCTAGTGCGCAGTACAGAAGAGGTTGGGGATCATTTAAAAGAAATCAAGGATTAAGCCTATGTTATAGTTGCAGAAAACTAGGCCATCTAGCTAAGGAATGCCCTGGTAGAAGACCTAGTTGTCTTTGTTGCAAAGCTAGGGACCATGAGGTATTGGATTTCCCTAGAATGATCACTAATCTTGAAAGGATAAATATGAATCAAGAAGACCATAAGGAAGATCCAGAAAAGGTAGAAACCCAGCAAGAATCAGAGAAAGTATTAATACAGATGAAAGAAACCCTGAAGGAACATAAAGATGTCCGATTACCAGAGATCTTCAAAGAAAAGGAGAAAGTCAAAGCAAGAATAGGGGACTTCGACATTGACTGCATTCTTGATGAAGAAACAAAAGTGAGCATTATGCCAGAAAGAACTTGGGAAGCTATAGGGAAGGCTACCATGATTCCTTCATTGGGAGGAATAGGACTATTCAGAGGAAAATTGATGATGTTATGTGGAAAAATCACTCAGATACCTATGACAATCAATGGAACTTCGACAAAATAAGATTTTGAGATTATCAAATTCATTGAGGACAATGCCCCATTTACTATGCTACTCGGAAAACCTTGGATTGAAAGAGATCAAGCCAGAAAGAAGGAAGAAGAAGAGGTTTTAGAACAACAGAGACAAGAGTTAAAAGATTTCATGACTAAAAGGATATCACAGTTGATAGAAGAACAGGAGAACCGCTTGAAGACATCTAACGCTAGAAGCCCAGATGTCGAGGCCAAAGCTACACAAAAGGCTAAAATTTCTACCCCAAACAAGGAAGAAGTGATATACCTAAACCTTAGAAGAGAATCTCACCAGCACGAAGTGACTATGTCCAAGGAAAATAAGAATCAAAATGGGAAGAGAATCACCGAGAAAAATCTCACTAGAAAGAAAGCTAGAAATCTAAGTAAGAAGAAGGCTAAGATTGAAAAATTATAGAATATCCCAGAGGGTACCTCACAGAAAGACACTTTGCAGAATTGGAGCTTCGTCGGGATGTCAGAACAACGACATATGCCACTTCACCGAGGCGAAGTAATATATCCATTGGAATCCAATATAACCGTTCGACTGCCACTCCGAATGGGTTGGAAAGCATTTATGGCTCACCACTAGATCGTTATATTGTGACATAATGGACAGAACATAAGTTAATGCATCCTCATACCCGTTGCAAGAAGAATGTTGCTAGCAGAGAAACTTGAAGTAGAAGAAAGGGTTCACAAAGCACTTCTCTTTGTGATGGTCATAGAAGTGAAGATTGAAGAATGTGTCCCACACCAGGTGGCACAACTTGAAGAAGTAATCCAACAACTTCAGCAGCGCATCGCAGATATGGAACTTCGTACCGTGCCTGAGACTCCTCAAGAAATAAGATATCTAAGGGAGGCAACTGCCCGTAGCACAGTTGGCCGACTAAAAACCATTTCCTTGGAATGGAAGTAGCTAAGTGCTAGAAGTGCCCAGACTTATGAGAACCTCACAGAGAATCCAGAGTTGTAGGCATTGGAGGCACAACTCCAAGAAGCAAAGCAACACACAAATATGCTACAGACGCAACTGAAGGCCTTGAACCCAGTCAAAAGAATGAAGAGATTTCTAGAAAAATCCATTGCCCAACAACAGGTACACACGCTGCAAAGTAAAGTGATGGAAACCTCCCAATGACTTCAACCAATCCAAGAAAAGGCATGCCAATTGTTCACTAAAGTTGAAAGCCAGGGAGTCGAGCTTGAACAGGTTGTCATAACCGTAGACCAACGCCTGGAAGGGATAGTAAATGATGCAGTGATCTAGGAGTTCACTGAGAAAGAGGTTGTTTCACTCCAGTAGGTCGAAGTAGCTTGAGCCAAGCTAGAGGTATTCGAGGCAGAATTGATCAGACCAAAGTGACTCAAAACGAGTCACAGGTGAGTTTTGGGGGCCTGTTGGCCCTTGACTAAGTTTTGAGGAACACTTGGTCATATTTGACTGTTTTGGGACTTCGACAACCTGTTAACGATGGAGTGCCAGGTGAAGAAGAGATCACGGGATCTCGGTCCACTTTTGGGCCCTTTTAGGGTTTTGGGTTAATGTAATGGGAAAGGGATGTCGGCCCATGGGTTTACGCATGCTTAGGCCCACTTTTGTAATTTATAAATAGAAGAATAGGCAATGTAAGAAGTAGTAGATGTGATTGCTTAGTGCAATTGGTAGTGCATCTATGTGATGTTGAATAAGTTCTCTGTGTGAGCTATGTAAGGCTTGCAAGGCTAAGTGAAAGTTACTGTGAGGTTGCTATAGAAAGCTAAGTGTTGTAATGAAAGGAAGAAGGATCTAGCGAGCTGCCCAGATATTTTGTCCTATGAGAAGAAGGGTTTTGGAGGCTATGGTTCTTGTAACATATTGAAGACAATAATAAAGAACAAGATATTGTGGACATAGCCCCAGGGTGGGGGTGAACCACGTAAATCTATGTGTTATGCTCTATGCTTTGATTCAATGTGTTTTTGCTTATGCTATGTGCTTTGATACACCCACTTATGCTATGTTATTATTAGATATATATGATTGTTAGATCTGATGTGTATGAGGATGCTTAGTACTGATCTAATAGATCTGATCTGGGTTACTATGGTTAAGTGCTGAAATAATGTAGATCTGAGTGTACATCGCGATGCTCTGTGCCATTTGTGAAGTATAATAAGGGTTGAATATTGACGAATGATTGATGCTAAGTGCTATGTAAATTATATAATCACAGATCTGTGTCCTAGCTAAGGTTGTAGACACCTGATTCTTGCAACCACCCCTACCTCTACCTCGAGTGAGACTTCATCTGCTTCGCAGGTGATGCCGAAAGGGCCAATATTTAGGGCTTTGTTGGTGCACTATTGAGCATTGAACCCTGGTTCTACCCCTATGCCAACACTTGGTTTATATAGCCATGAGGTAGAGGGATCAAATCCCAACAACTCACTTCTTGTGGCACTCAAATTGGGCCAATATCCACCAAGATATGGCCAAAACTGCCCAAAAATCCAAAAAAATGTACTAACCTAAAGTTAGAAAAACCCACTTTGGAGAAAATAAAGGGCTAAGCCCATTTTCCTTCACACGCGCCCCTTCTTTTTGGTCACATGGAAATGTATATGGACAAGCGCCAGCCCAAAGGGATTTGTGCTGGCTCTAACCTCCAAAAGTAAAGGTCACATGGTGTCTTGTAATAGGACCACGCCCCATACTAAGCACTAACCACCAACTTTTCTGCATGCATACCGTAGCTTCAATTCACATGGGAATCCCCAAATCTAGGGGCTGACAAAAACCACGCTCGTGACCTTATCCCTGGAGTATGAATGCACCAACACACATATCACGGATGGTTATATGGATACATATGAGATGAGAACCGTGGGCCACTTGCCACATGACGTGCGCTACCAGAGATAGAGGTAAGGTCCTGTGGGAGCAGGTGTATGGAATGCATTGGGGCTAGGGCTAGGCCCCAACCCTTACTTAGCCAAAATTAACCTAACTCCAAACTTAAATAATTTTAGAACCATTAAGTTGTAAGCTCCACGGTGTAGGTGGGTCAGTGTCCAGCCTTTGCAAAGACTCTTCCTGGTGGGAGGTCTCCAGTTCAAATCCCATAACTACCAAAGTTTTACAAAAACAAATCAACCAACACCTAGGTGCCACATGGTAGCCCAAGTCTGGTCCACGTGGCACCACCCAATTCATCGAACTGATGCCACTTGTCGAACATTGATTGGGCTAGTTGTCAACTGACCGTACTTGCCACCTATCTATGTCGTACCCTACCATGTGTCACCGTATGGTAGGGCCACATGGCACCTGTACGAGTGTACCATGTATCACCCTTCCAGTAGTGACACATGTCACCTCCTGGTTGGTCCACACAACTGTACAGAAAATACCCACTATGATTCCATGTCAGTTGTACGGTCATATGGCCTGTACAATCAACTACCATGTGGCACTGTATGAACTGTACAATCAACATTTTTTTTGTCTGTTTGGGAAAATGAATAGATGTCCATAACTTGATAATGCGACGTTCGTTTAATCTTATTCAAGTTGCATTGGGTTCATCTCGACGAGGCCTATGCACACATCTGTTTTAAAGCCATTATGAGAACATTGAGTTTTAGGCCTTTCTAAGCCCCATCAAGCTCCTGGATCCGAATCTAGATCATGCCTTCTCACTAAATACCTTTTGGTCCCCAAAAGGTTTATTACATCACTTCATTGTATCCTTACATCAATCAAAAAATAACAAACAGCCTAGACTTAGCATTATCTAGACCCAATAAGTGATTTCATAAATCAAATCACTTTTATTACATCAATGAAAACTGACACTGACTCACTTTACATATAGGGCATAAAATCTGCCCAGTTCCAGGAGGAAGACTCATCTCCTGCTAGTGGAGATTCGTGATCATTCCTATTCTTATCTGCAACATCCTTCTTCTATCCTTTTGCAACATTCTTCCCCTGCTCTTCTATAGCGTCCTTCTTCTGCTCTGGCTCTTTAGGCTTTGTGGAGCGTCACAACCCTAGATGCAACTTCCAACAATTATCTTCATAATTTCCATTCTTATGACAATGTGAGAAAGTGTTTTGTGCTTGAAGGAATTTGATGATGCTTGCGCTGAGTGATTCGAATCCCCATTAGATTTCTCTGACTCTTGCCTTGGTTGCACTGAATTTGCACACAAATTCTTCTTGATCTCTAGTGTTGCATCATCTAGTCTTGGCATACTCCTTGTCGCCATGATATTTTTCCCGTATACTTTTTGTTTCCATCATTTTGCAACACAATGGTTACAACTGCTACAAAATGTGCATGGAGTTGTTATTCTGATAAGTTCCACGACTCTAGTATGCTCATTAGTAAATGTGGGTGAAGGGGATTTATACCTTTCAACCTTTTTACCTTTCTTTCGCGACTCATTATTCGCGTCGTTGTTGGCTCGAGCTGCTTGTTTTCCTTGACGAGTTTGAAACCATTCCGGTGTCAGCTATGGATTTCGCTCCTAACAATGGTCAACATCATGTCTGATCTTACGACAATGTGTGCAACAAACCACTAGACTGTCATTGTTAGTAGATTTTCCTATGTAACCCAATCCTTCATGGAGTGGTCATTCTCGCACCTCAATTGGCTCAACTTTCCCTTGGACATATTTGCCAATACCTTGCTCTTTCTTGTACCCGAACTTGGATAACATTCTCTTACCAATTCCTTTGGTATGTTTCTCAAATGATGCAATATATTGATGGTCAGAATCCACTTCCTAATCAACTACAAGAGAAGTTGGAGTGTAATGAGTATTTTCTACTAGTGAAGAGAATGTGCCAATGGCCTCTCCTACTAAATGCTCCTCAACCGAAGTCGTAGGAGTATATGAATCCTCCTCATTCGATTTCCTATAGAATGGATGAGTTCCATCATCCTTGACAGGGCTCCGGCTTCTAACTAAAGGACTTCCTCCAATTGGCCTTTCTTTCATTTCTAACATCATTGTTCACAATCTTTCCCTATCTTCCTCAAGGATTTACACCAATCATTGCAACTCAACATTTTCTTGCTGAATCGGTTGGTTAATCTCTTTGAGCTCTTGAATTCTATCTCTCTTCAAGATTTTCCCCATATTCACAATTTCTGCAAAAGTCAGCCTGCTCTGATACCACTTGATCCGAAATCAGTGCTTAGCAATTTCGCACTATGACTTCAATTTTATCAAGACCTTTTCTGACGGTGCATGTGAATGTATAAGTGAAAAAATATTAAGTAATGAAGAGAAATATTAGATAACTCAAAAAAATAAACCATCAATAGAATGTACACCATAAGTTGATAACGGAGTTCGAAAAAATCCACCTACGTCTCCGGGCCTTTGTCTTCAGTGAGGGAGGTTTCTCTATTCAAAAATCAATGCTTAAAATATGCATCAAAATTGCATCATATAGGTGTCTGACTGACTCAGTTGTATTCTGCTCTGTCTCAAGAACCTAAAGCAACAGATGACACTGAAAAGGGAGTAATAGAACTCCCATAAACTGCCTCCAAAGCTCAACTACTCTTCACTACTCAAGACAACTTGACCTTGGCAAGTCCTTCCTTAACTTGCTTCAAGCTTCTTGTTGTTGCTTGTGTTAAATCAAGATTTGCCTCACCCTATGCAATCTTGCAGAGAGGGCCTTATTCCATTCCCCCATGTAGACTTACTTTCCTTGATTGATAAATCCAAAGACAAAAATAAACATTTTCCCACTTGTACGCACCTTGCAAGCTATACATCAAGCTTATATGTTGTCTACTACACTACAACCCATGTACATCGGGATTTGTTCCAGAAAATCAAAATTAAATGTTGGGTTTCCATGTCATGAAAGGATATCTCTGATCCTTGGCCTTCTATATACTGGAAACGTTCTAACTTGGCCCTTCAGTTTCATTTTGAAGGCTATAAAGAAGCTAATTTCGAGCTATGGAAAAGGGAGAGAGAATTCAACTTTGAGAGAAAAGTTACTCTGGAGAAATTATTTACTTCATATTCAGTCTACATCCCTTTGTCCTTTAAGTTTGAACACAGTGTTCAGCCCCCAAGATCTTCCCTTATTGATGGAGAACCTCTTTGTCTCCCTTATATGAGCTTGCCTTTGGTGGAGGATTGAAGTGGTGGAGGCCCAGTTGGAAGAAACTCGGTTTCTTGGTTCCGAATCGTGCCGACATGGAAGTATGTAATATTTTCACTTCTGCTGATAATTTATTAATAGAAATACTCATTTCCCATCCAATTGATATCTTGCAAATATATGTGTTATGATCCATGGGCATGTTTGTTTTGTATATTAATGGATTATGCTATCTAATGTGCTAACCTATTATATTATCACTATATGCTTGCTCTACTTGTTTGTTGAGAACTTGTTGCAAGTATAAAGCTTTGGGTCGAAGTTCTCAACGGTGGACATCATCAAACATTTGGATGAGGTAAACCTCTTTCTTACCTCCCTTGCACATTAGTTTATATAGCATATGTTGGAATTGAGTCGGTTTCTACAATCATACCTGTCTGTTGTGGTTCACCCTAGCCGTATAATCATACAATCATACCTGATTTTCCTCATAATAGAATTGGTGACCATACTGTGGATGAATATTATTTCTTAGGGTTTGAAGTACTTTTCTCTTTAGATTGCTCTTGTTTCTATTGTGGTTCTTGTCATATCATTTCTTGACAGCTCCTATTCACTCTGGGTTTAATTTTTTAGCCTTTCTCCCTTTCTCGACCTTGTTTCAAAGCATATACCCGCCTTTTTTCTTGACAGTCGCGTATACACATAGGTTGTCCCACTGCAAGTTGCGTATATATGCTCGGTTTGCCCAAACAATCGCGTACACCTTTATTCTTTGCTTCTTTTCTTGGTCTAGTGTTTTTTGGGTGGGATTTGATGCTTTCTGATCCTTCTTAGGTCTCTGTAGTGCCTGTTGAGTACCTATGGGATGATAGGAAACCCTCTTTTGGTTGAATTTTTGGGAAAAGTTTTTCTCTTAATCTTTTCATTTTTTGTCCTTGTACATTGGGCTGGGTGTTTCATTGCTTGATATCCTACTTGATTTATCTCTTTTTTATACACAGTAGGGATTGATATCAAGTTAATTTTCAATCCATGCATTTTTAGTTTTGATATATTGAAAAAAAAAATAGGCATTTTGCATTGCCTGGCATTTTTTGTCTTTTGAGTTTTTATCATTATCTTAGTGCATACAGTGAAAGATTGCATTTTTTACTTCTGAATCACAGAGTTGAATTTAAAAATTGCATAGCTTTTAGGAGCATATCATACATTGAAAGTTAAAGTTAGGTCTTTGCATTATTTTCATATTTACTTTCTTGCAGAGTCATACCACCATGAGTTTCATCACCATACATTTTTGAGTAATCACGACCATAAAATCAACACTATAATTTAAAAAATTTTAATAATGATTTTATTTTCTAGGGTGCACAAACTAGCCTAGGATTTAGTGCCTTGGAATAGATTTTTGTGAGTAAACTTCTCCAAGGCAATTGAATCAACATATGTGTCTAAGTCAGGTAATGGAGAAATCCATTGTATAATTGGTAAAATCTGGAGGCTCCGCTCACACCGGAGTTAATCACGAGGTCGTGCAAATTTGGTTGAAGGGATATCCCCCTGATACTCACCTAGAGTCAGAGATATTTCTGTGGATTTATTCATATTTAGGGATCTTTCTAGTGCCCATACCTATATGAGAGGCAATGCTTTCAAGATTTCGGGCTTTGCTATCCTGCCCATACGGTGATCTGGACTTACGACTACTCGCCTATGCATTGGTTATACAGTGGTTTATTATTTTCTTGACTTATGTATCTCATATGTTACTTGCAGGGGTTATTCTGCAATTACCCTGGGTCAGATAGGGGTCAGACAACATACAACCTTTATGGAGGGTTACCTCTCCAGGGGGGTCTAACCATCTAGTTGTTAAGCCCACGAGGGCCCTTATAACTGATTATGTTACCTCCGATATTTAGCATGGAGTCTCAGGCCCCTCTTTGGTGAGACATACCTTCACTATTACATATAGGCTAAAAAATCAATGAACTATTACGACGATTGTGATAAAAACATTTTTTTTGTCGAAAAAAATTAAAAAAAACAAAATTTTACTGTTTTTTTTTTTAAATTAGTCCCGATAACATCGGATTTTCGACGTGTTCTAAGGTCATCAAAAGTACGACACCCAGTTTCGACACTTTAATATAGTCATTTTTAGGTTAACATAACGGTCATTGACTTTGAAATGGTCAACCTTAATTTAGGGTTATAGTCATCAGAATTCCGACGATGACGAATCTATAAATTAGTTAATTCAAACCAAATTTCAACTAATTTGTTATAGTTGTGACATCTTTTATGTGTTATAGCTCTGCTAATCTTTGTTTTTATGTGAAGGTTTTCTTGATGATTAAGAGATCGAACTGATCTTTGATCTATAGAGCTTAGTTTTGTGATCATTGTTCAAGGCGTGCAAGAGGATTTTAGACTTTGAAGGTTAGTTAAATATTATTTTTCTTTTGTCTCCTTTAATATTTTATAACCTTATACGTTTATGTAGATTCTATGTCGTCTGTGAACATGCTAATTTTTCCATGCTTATATGTGACTTGATCTCTTTCCCTAGTTCTATTATTTCGTTTGATTATGTTACTTGGTTATGGTGTAGCTTTGAAGCTTATGTGGTAAAATATATTGTATGGTTTGGTCTATTGCATTTCAAGAATCGAATAGATCTAGCACATCATCACTAAACTTTATAACATAATCGTCTCAATATTTTGGTTGTGGTGAAGAATGTGGATATATTATGGACAAGGTGACGAGAGATGTTATTGCCCTTGCACTAAATGTGGGAGCACAAAAGTCAGAAGAATTTTAATACAAACAACTGTAAGACATTGCAGAACCCATGGGCACATTGAAGGTGGACTGAACGAATATTGTCCCTTGGTAAACTATATATTCATTATTATATTTTTATATTGATTGTATTTATAAAAATTTATATTGTTTAAATATTTCTTATGCAGTACACTAATTTTGCATGATTGTTTGTAATTATAATGTCAAGATGACCCCCCTAAGCGTCTGAACGCGCCAAGTACTAGCAGAAATGATGTTGTACTACAAGGTGCCAAGGAATTTGGAGTGTCGAATATTGAAGATCAATTTAATGATCCTATGGAAGAAGATGACAATAATAACAATATAGTTGAAGACGATGGGACAAATGAATTGATCTAAGACTTGTTCTCTCGACCAAACGAGGATGATGATGAGGACATTGGTGATCTTGACGTACCTCTGCTAGAGAAGGAAGAAAAAACACTTTATGAAGGTTCAAAAGAAAATCTTCTTTCTGCTACATTATTGTTGGTGAACTTAAAGGTTTTGAATGGTTTTTCAAACAGTTGTATGACACAGATCCTAAGGTATGTAATATGGTTCATCATCACGTATACATAAAGGTTGATTTTTTTTGCTTGTTTTTAGTTTTAATTAATGTTTGAAATAAGAATTGAATATTTACAAATTATAACATTCTTTACACTAATTGCTTATTTTTTATGTCGTAGATTGTTAGGTGAATTTCTGTTACCATCGTCAAATATTTTACCTCACACATACCGAGATTTAAATGCCATTATGAAAGAAATTGGAATGGGGTATCAAGCTATAGATGCATGTCCCAATGATCATATTATATACTATGGACAACATGCGTCGAAAACAAAATGCCCGCAATGTCAGACCAGTAGATATCGAACCGATCAACTAACAAAAAAGGTGCCTCATAAGGTTCTTCGTC
>ML785124.1:136972-158440 GCA_009831015.1 Picea engelmannii | reverse complement strand
GTATGACTAGATGATTAGAGTTACTAAACCCATTTTGTGAATCCCATAGGTGCTACAAGTGAATAAATTTTGGTTTGGTATGAACATGGACAATACATTTATGTGGCCATGAGGGACTAATGTTAATAAATTCCATGCCATTTATTTGCCCTATTACTTGATAGAATCATCTTTTGATCAATTCCATGCCATTTATTTTCCCCATTTCCAATTGCAACAACCAATCCATCCTTGCCTTTGCTGAAGCTTGAGCCAACCGATGATTTTTTCTGGGATCTTGTAGAATTTGGCAACCAGAATGGGCTGCTCAGTGTTGAAGAAACCTTATAAGCCTTTTATGAACTTGAGAAAAATAATGCCTCCCCTCTTTTCAATAATTTTTTTTTTTTTAAATATTCAGGTTCGTCGGTCTTCCAACTACTACAGGTCGGACTTCCGATGGGAAACACTCCTAGCAAAGTGTCAGAACTACAACACACTCGTCGGTTGCGTTAGTGGGATAGCATTAGAATATTTGTCAGTAGACCAATGGACGTCATTGATAGTTTTCTGGTTATCCTTTGAAATTAAATTTTTAAAGGTCGTCGGTCGTCAGACATTAGGGGAGTCGGAATACCGATGATCGTCCAACGTCGAAAAAACCATGGTATATTTTTCGACACCTGTTGGGCCCTCATAAGTGGTGGTTGAATGATGTCAAACGTCAGGGGTATGACAATAGGGCATCAAAAATTATGTCCATTTATAGTAGTGCTTCTTTAGGGAGGGAGGCCACTTAGCCACTTTACCCCATTTGCATGCATATTGGTCGTTTGAATTTTGGTGTGCTCTTTGCTTACTAGTTGGCCTTAGGATATATTTTTTATCTTTAGAGTCTTAAGTCATCGTGGAGTCGGACCAGTCGCCCCATCGTTCCCGTGGCTTGTTACGGTTACCACCGGATTTCGTGTCCTTTCCTTCTAAAAGGCGTAGAGTTATTATATGTGGTACACACACGTCCACCCTTCAAAATTGTGATTCTACAAGGATGAGTATTGAATCTGGTCTTCATAATTCTGGGAGCCCTTCAACTCCCATACCCACTATAACTAATGGCACACCTTCAACTCTTGCGACCTCTATGGTCGTAGTGCTAGAGGTACCTATCATTACTATGGCCCAACCTATAGTTAATGCTCAAGCTACCACCTCGAACCCCTTTGGGTCTCTTGGCCACTCACCAGGCTACAATGTTTAGTCCATCCCTATGGTTTCTAGTCTATTTTCTTATGGTATGCCTAACTTCACTTCACAGTTTTCGAACTCCATACCAGGTGCTGGCCCTAATGCTAGGATTGGGCTTAGGGGAAGTACACCTCCCTACACTCCTTTTTCATTTGGTGGATCTCAAATCCCTCAAATGACTCCTAATATGGGAGGTATGCCTGCTTTTAACCCTGTGTCTAATCCTTGTACTTCTGGGTGGAATAATCAACCTAGTGGACAAGCTTCAGCTCAAGCTCCACCTCTATTGGTGCAGATTACGAACAATACATTTGGCATGACAAATCCGGCTCTATCCTCCAGTTTCCAACCTGGGGGAGGTTGGTTTCACTCTTTGGGCAATCCCCAACCTGGATCTAATCCGGTTGGGGGAAATTTCTATAACCCTCAACAGAACATTCCAGCTAGAATGATGCCCAACCAAACTTATATGAATCAGCCAAGAGGAGGGCCTTATAATGCCGGACAGGGCCATGGTGTTTACCAGAACCCTGGATGGCCTCTGAATCCATAAGAGCAATTTTTCCCGAGAGGATGGGGCCAGATGTCAAAACACCCCCTCCCTTTTCTGGCCACGCTTAATCTGCTAGATTTAACTAAGTTAATGAATGAACCTATGAGTCACAATCCTACAAGGCCCCCGGTCCCCACCAAACTTCCTTTAGACATCCTGAATTTTGAGAGAAAGAATGGAGAGGATCCTAGTGATCACGCACTACCTTTCACCTTTAGTGTTCATCAAACTCCCTTAATGAAGACTCTATTTGTTTGATATTATTTCAACTCACCCTCATCGGAGTTGTCATAAAATGGTATATTGAGCTACCCAATGGGGCATATAGGACTTTTAGTCAGTTGGTAATGGTCTTTCTTAACCACTTCCAGTTTTCCATTCGTTATGATCCTGTCTTAGAATTGTTTTCAACTTTATGTCAGGATACCGCCACTCATATCTCAGACCATATCCAGGAGTGGCGTAGACAGAAGAGGTTGATTAAGACACCTATACCCCTAACCTTTCTTTTAGAATGGTTTCTTAAGTCTTTGTACACTCCTATCTGGAAGGACGTTGCTACTTTTGAGGTTACCACTAAGGAGGAAGCGATCTTTAGGGCCCAACAATTAGATTTTATTTATGCTCAGTCTGAGATGTTATACCATATTCTTCCTGACGCACTATGGTATACTTACGACCCTAGGAAAAATCCAGAACCTCATGCCTATGGAATTGTAGGTTCTGCCAATGTAAAGTCCGTAGACTCAGTGAAAAACCAGTTGAAAGATTTGTCTTTAGGCAAGTCTGTAGGAGGACCATCCTTGTCCGTGTCTTCCAATCCCACTTAGTCGACGGATATACACTCTATGCAATCGTCAACCAACTCGAATGGTAACCAACAACCAGGAGGGAATAAGAAGAAAGGACACAATAACTATAAGGGTGGGAAAAATGGTAATAAACCCAAGGACAATAATAATAATGAGAAGATGGGTAATAATGCTAGAGAGGGAAAATGAGAAAAACGTAAGGTAAAGTTTCCCTGTAAACTTTACACAGATGATCACCTTACCCTTTTGTGCCCCAAATTACAGAAGCTGTGAGGCTTTTATCTCAATCACCCGTTGTGCTGAAGAATCCATTCCCACTTAATCAACACTTAGCCTTGAGCTCCTCAAACACTGGAAATGCGACTGGTGGAGGTCAAAACCAACAGTCGCAAGACAATGACCGTTTATGTATCAATATGGTTGATGAAAAAATCAATGTAGCCACTTGATCTCGCGACTATAGTTCTAAACAAACTAATCCTAGTCTAGAATCTCCTCCTCCTTTAGAGACGACTTTACAGATTGGGAAACAGGAGCCACCGCCTTGTATTCTGAAAGGAGTACTCAAGCGCTCTACCCATAACCCAAATGCTAGAGCCCCCTAGAACTACTCTATTGTTGAGGACCTGGGCCAAAACCCTTGTGTGATGTCAGCTTTGGAGGTACTCCAGATGTGTCTTTCACAGAGGAATGCCTTATTCTGTGCTCTAGGATCTCTTGAACCCAGTGGATCAAAGGTTATCAAGTTTGATGTCACAGATGTTAAGCCTCTCTTTCCTTACCATGTGACTTTCCAAATCTACGTGGAGTATTCAAAGTATACCATCAAACATGAGGTTGTTGATGAAGGCACTGCTACGTGTGTGATGTCCTTGGCCTATTGGAAATCTCTCAGTTCCCTGACCCTTTCCAAGTCATCGAACATGTTGACTACTTTTGATGGTCATTCCTTCTTCCCTCATGGTATTCTCCCCGCCTTTCCATTCCAATTAGGTGGGAAGACGATAGAGGTGGAGGTAGAGGTAGTTGATGCACCTCTTGATTATAACCTGTTACTAGGTCGCAATTGGATGCATTCTATGATCGTCGTCGCATCGTTCGTCTTCCGTATCCTTTATTTTCCTCATGAAGGGAAGATCGTGATGATCGATCAGTTATCCTTTGCATGCTCTAGTCCTAATGTATCTCTTGGACAATCAATCCCTGAGATCGACAATTCTCAACCGACAACTGAGAATATCAGTGTCGGAATGTATTTTTCCTTTATGGGTACTTTCGACTTCTCAACACTAAACCATCAAGTTTATGCCATGTTTAGTCAGCCCGTCTTGACTAGGAGGTCCATTCCTTTATACATGTCTTATTTTGATGATCCGTGGAGCCTACCTTCCCCGAATTTGTCTTGTGAAGGACAGTCGCATGCTGGGATGTCCATGCCACTATCAGCAATAGAGATTGTGTATCAAGTTGTTCTCGACTCTTTCGTCGATCTCGATCATGTTCCCTCGCTGACGAACAAGGAGGATCTTGTGTATAGGCCCATGTGGGCCACCTTGTTGTCTTGTTCACATGATTGCATTGATGGGACTTTTCCTTCAAACAAATCCATCATCGAAGCCATGGATGGTTCTGACAAACCTTGGGATGATATGCATCACCACTCTTATTTTCTCCTAGAGCTTGAGAGAATCGAACAAGCCAACTTTCGATATACTTTGAGTGAGATATTTGGTCATGCCATAGTTACACTTGATACACACATAACTTATGCCGAAGGAAACATGGCGAGTATTTCTCCTACCGTTCAGATCAACATCTCTCATACCCCTGGCAAGGTTGAAAATGTAAATATCGTTGCCGATTGTTCGCTAGAAGAAATCCTTATCTACACCGAGATCTTAAAGGAATTATGAGAAGTATTTTCTTGGTCCTATGAAGAGATGCCAGGGATAAACCCTCGTATTGTTGAACATGAGATTAAAACTTATTTGGATTCTAAACCTATTCGACAATGTCTTAGAGTTTTCAAACCTTCAAAGGCCCCTACTATTAAGGTAGAGGTGGAGAAGCTACTTAATGATGGCTTCATCTACTCGGTTCCTTTAACTGAATGGGTATCCAACCCCATTCCTGTAGATAAGAATCAAGAAACCATCTACGTATGTATGGATTTCTGTGACCTGAACAAGGCCTGTCTGAAAGACAACTTCCCCACACCTTTCATCAATCAAATTCCAGACAAGTGTGTGGGAAGTGAAGTATTTTATTTTATGGGCAGATTTTCAGGATATAATTAAATTCAAATTAAACCCAAGGATCAACACAAGATGACATTTATTTTTCCTTGGGGTACTTTTGCATACCGGAATATGCCTTTCGGCCTTAAAAACATCGGAGAAACCTTTCAATGTACCATGAATTTTGTGTTTCACGATCTTAATCACATAGTCAAAGTTTACCTTGATGATCTTGCTGCTCACTTTCGCAAGAGAGCGGATCACATTACTCACCTTTGGCTTTTTTTCGAAATATTTCATTATTATAGAATCCGTTTGAACCCTCACAAGTGCATCTTTTGTGTTAAGTCTAGTCGTCTTTTAGGTTTTATAGTTTCTGAGACTGGGATCATGGTAGATCCACATAAGGTTGAGGCAATACTTCGTTTTCCTCACTCATGCATGATTAAAAAAATTCAGGGTCTACAGGGGAAATCTAAATTTCTTCATAGGTTTATAGTGAACTATGCCACTATCACTAAAGGTTTCATGCGTCTTTTGAAGACGGAAACCCCTTTTATCTGGTATGAGTGAGCCTGGGAGTCCTTCAATGATTTGAAGAAATCTTTGGTGTCGACGCCTCTATTGAAGCCTCCCGACTACGGTAGAGATTACTTTATTTATATCGCCGCATCCGAGGATATGATTGGTATGGTTTTGGTTCAGGAATATGATGAGCTCCATGAGCACGTCATCTACTATCTTAGTCGAAATTTACTTGGTCCTGAACTCAATTATACTCATGTTAAAAACATAGCTTTGGTTGTCGTTCATGTAGTCCAACGTCTACGTCATTATATATTACTTTGTAAGACTATGGTGGTTGCTGACGTCAATCCATTTCAATGCGTCCTTGCATGACGTATCATAGGGGGGAAATAAAATAAATGGATTGTCATTTTACAGAAGTTTGATCTCTATTTCGCTTCTGTGAAATCCAAGAAATCCCTAGTCTTTGCAGAGATAATATCTGATTTTCCACGTTTATATGAGGACATTATCCATGTTTATTAGTTTGCAGATGAACACATTTTTATTGTCTCATCGTCTGACCCCTGGTATGGAGACATTGTGGTCTATCTTCAGACTTTGAAGTTCCCTTAGCATCTCTCACGAGATGACCAGTGATGTATAAGGTACCAATATAATAAATATACTATCATCGGTGACACTTTCTATTACCAAGGAATAGATGATATCTTGCATCATTATTTAAACTATGGAGAAGTTGAGTCTGTTCTGAATGATTTCCACAGTGGGGCTTGTGGTGTTAATCTATCCGGCCTTGCAACAGCCCAAACAATTTTGCGAGCCGATTATTTCTGGCCTACTATATTTAAGGATTGTATTGAAGCGGTTAAGAAGTGTCACCCCTGCCAGGTGTTCACTCAGAAAATCTGCTCGCATCCATCCCCTCTTCATCCAGTCATTACCTTCGGTCCCTTCACCAAGTGGGGGGTGGACTTCATCGATTGCAACCCAAATTTAGCTGGGGGCATCAACACATTATCGTGGCCATAGACTACTTTACTAAGTGGTTCGAGGCCATGCCTATAGTTAAGTCTGATGGGAATACTGCAGCCTTCTTCATATTCAATCAGCTTATCGCCCGATTCGGTATCCCAAATGAGATTTTCATTGACCATGGTAGTCACTTTCAGAATGAGATGATGGAAGAAATAGAAGCTAAGATGGGGTTTAAACATGGTCATTCTTCTCCTTATTATCCCTAGGAAAATGTGAAAGTAGAGGTTGTCAACAAGTCTCTCAAGACCATTTTGAAAAAAACTGTCAGTCAGAGTAAATCTGACTAGCACATCATGTTATATCCCGCACTCTGGGCATACCGAACCTCAGTCAAGACTGCCACTGGATTTTCTCCTTTCTAGTTAGTACACGGTGTGGAGTTGATTTTACCCATTGAATGTGAAATCCCTTCTCTTAAGTTGGAAGTCACACTCTTACCTGACACTTTTGATCTCGAGCGACGCCTTGTACACCTAGAGAGTCTTGATGAGCAGCGTCGAGATGCCTCTACAACTATCGAGGCGAACAAATGACGTGTTAAGGTCTAGTATGATAAGTTTTTCTGTCCTCGGTTGTACGCTGAGGGTGACTTGGTCCTCTTGTATGATCAAGCCAAAGAATTGTTGGGGGTAGGAAAGTTTAAACCCATGTGGCACGATCCTTATATCGTGCGGCGTGTTCTAGAAAAATGAGCCTATGAGTTAGAAGATTATGAAGGGAATAAGTTGGTCGAGCCTAGAAATGGGCTCTACTTGAAAAGATATTATGCTTTAGCCTAGACTTGGGTGGAACTCTTTGTATACTAATGTAATTTAGTGTATATATAACTTGTCTTTTTCGTCTTCGATTTTCTTATCAAGTTTTCACTTGGTTGACATATGTCAGTGGAGTCATCAATCTAATTAGGATTCGTAGACAGGGCCAATCATCATACATGAAACTTGGCTTCCGTCGCTTGAGTGGTTTACTCACCCGAGGATCTACTGGTTTCTTCAGGAGGTGTATGCCTACTGCCATCCACGAATAATGTGTCTGAATATAGCGTTGTTATAGAAAATTTTCACAATGTTATCTCACATGGCATTCGTTCATTAGAAGTTCGCCTGGATTCCAAGTTGGTAGTACGTCAGTTGAAAGAACGTTACCATGTGTGTGATCCTACTTTACTTTGACGATTCCTACAGGTATGTCTTTTAGAATGACAAATTGATTTTATTACATATTATCATATTCCTAGGAGTTATAATCATGTACCTGATGCTTATGCTAACTTTGTTTTAGATTGGAATTTGTCACATAATTAAAAGAAAAGAAAACCATCTAATCAATGTATACATTGTAAAATATAAGTAAAGTCGAAGATCCATTTTTATATATTTCAAAAAATATGGTGTTTATAGTATAAAATGGGGCTAACACCCTCAATACATATACAACTAGTATTACAATATCCCACGAAATATACGCATGTGGCGTCGGTTGTGTGTCATGGTAGCAAACCACAGAATTTGTGAGACGCCAAAAGAGTCATACCCATGTCTTGGGTACACCAACCACCTGTCGCTGCATGGCTTCAGGAAGATCCTCTACCTGAACCATGGGTATCCTATGAGTCAAACACGATAGGTTTCCCTACACATTTTGTAGGACCCTCTCGACCTCTCCTCCTGCCGCTTCATCTCCCCGGTTCCTCTATCAATGTCGAGGGAAACCCTCTAGCCGTTGTGGACCCATGTCTGTGACACAAAAATTTCTAGTCAATACTTAAGCACCATCCAAAAATATTTTTGTCCTAATTATACAAAAATAAAAAAAAATGAAATATGTAAAAACTTTTTGACATATTTATGTCACCGTAGGCGGACCCTAATGGAAGTGGCATGTATGGATCTCCTCTGAAGTCGATCACCTCGTAGGGATAGTCATCCAAAGCGATGACCCATTGCCGCCACCAATAGAAAAATTCCTCGTTTTAGGGTGTTGGAACCCTACCTCCTCCCTACCACCTCATCACCTTGGTCCACCGTGCCATGGCTAGATATTGAGGTCCTCTTGGGAGAATATCAACTCTAGGTCCCAAACCTGGAACCCGATCGAAAAAGAAACTGCACAAGATGGAGGAAAACCTGAAATTTCTTTTACCCCCCTGCTTGCACTCTGTAAAATGGCTCTTCATATTGAACAGTAGTGAGGAAACCTAGTTGTACACTGTGGGTCTCACATGCTATACTGCATAGAACATGAGCAGCCTTGATGCCTAGTGCAACGAGGCTGAACCTATGATCCTAGTCAAGACTGGGACAATGATATTCAAACTGAGGTTGTTTATTGCTCGGATAGGGACTTGACTCCCTACCTTAGGATTCCCTGCTACACAATGGGCGTCGATATATTCTTCTATCTTCATCTCGCTACCTTTTCCCCGCAACTTGAGGTTCACAACCTCCCCCTGGTGTGATAGACCAGTCAGAAAGTAAATGTCCTCTACTTCAATTCTTAATGGTTTCCCATCGATATTGAAGCTCTCGCTATCAGGGTCTCAGTAACCCACTAACATCTCCAACAACCTCACTTGCGTTCTCATTCCTTTGAGCTCCCAAAACTTATACAAACCACATCACTTTAAGGCCATTTGGGCCCCCAGATATCGATCTACAGTAGCGTCGACCTCCTCATGCTCTCGCTCTCTCCAATCAAGAACCATCCTGTCAAAGACAAATAGAATTTTGAGTTAGAACCCTTCGTTTTGTTCATTTTTGTTCATGTACATGGCCTCCTTTTCACACAATCACATGTAGGGCTCAATACATGCTCCCTCTAGTTCACACATGAGCGTATACCTAGTCGTACACATGACCTAACCAAAGCCCACCTACGTACACTAAAATATATACTTTTCACCTTAAATAACTAAAAATTTGAGACCTAATTCAAAATTTTAAACCACTGAATTTGAAGAGGAAGAGAACAAGAATTACCTGATCCAGACGGCTTGTGATTTCGTTGTCGAATGTTCCCGCAATAGTCGTTTGAATCTTGGAGGAATTTTGGTCCAATTTGCACTAGTTGGGTAAAAAATCAAAATGGTATAGTAATTTTTTATTTTATTACTATTTATAAATTATTTTTCCCCACTTTCTATAGTTTGAACCATTTTTTGCACCTAATGGACTAATACAAAAGTGGATCGAGTTGGTTTTTGCAGTTTTAACATGGGATTCTTGCAGATTTCAACGTTATGTCGACCATTTGTCACCTTGGGTAGGTATATTCCTTACCCAACATATAGGATAGGTATCCATTCTGTCATGCATTTTCGCATTATCCTCTAACTGTCACTCCTTATTCCCTAGGTATGAACCCATTTGTTGCGACACATAACCTTCCATCTTCCATAAAGTCATGTCGTTAACAAGTGGTAGAGACTTACCAAACATGGGTGCACTAGTTAGATCCCCTACTGCATTTGGTGCCCATGCAAAGATTTTTTCTTAGGACCGAGTGTCCCTCATAGTGGATACATGACTTTATGTTGAGCCTCATTTCTCATTCATAAACATGCTTCTTTATTACCCAAGGAATCCCAAACAAATTTAATTTAAGCTCTTTTCCACCTCGTCTTTAAAAAAGTGAAAATATTGTCGAGTGATTTGTCCCTTTCACACTCGTTAAAAATGGATTTGAAAAATCCTAAGTCTTAGTTAAGCTCTTTTCCGACTCATTATCAAAAAATGAAAAGATTGCTGAGTGAACTTGTCTTTTTCACACTCATAAATTGGTTTTGAAAAGACGTCTATTTGGCACAAGTTTATCCCTTTTTCACACCAAGTAGACTAAAATATATTAAAAAAATGACATTTTTGGCGTTAAGTTGTGATTGCATCTCATGCCCTTGCTTGCAGTATTGAGCCTATAGTTGATTCTCTCTTTGTGTTATAAGACGTTTGCCTCGGCAGTTTTGCATCCTCAACCAAGCAGAGCCTTGTTTATATCCTTCACAATTTGACACCCTATACCTAGGAGGGAACATTCCCCCGAGTGTCCATCTCCCGGATGCAGTTCCTTACATTGAGCATAGGTATGTTCCACTGCTGGAACTAGTTTTTCTTACTTGCGACACTCATTTCCTCCTCTCTATCATAACATTCGTTTGTTATGAAAAAACAAAAAAACACGGGTAGGAAGGGAGTATTATATTATGTCAGAAAAATTTGTGTCGCCTTTGAACAGAGCACAAAGTTATTTGAGTCCATTCATCATAATTTTGGGATTAGCATGGTCTTAGGAAGCTGAGATCGTTACAGAGTCTTCTCTACCAACTGGTTACTCTTCTAGTCCCTACAACGAACTTCATTGATGCCTCCTACATCTCATGATTTTATCATTGGGTCTATGCTGCCAGAGTCCACCATATGTCTGATGGTCTTGTTCAAAGGAAGCCTATTAACCTGCGTTTTCCACTCCTCAGAACTCTTGACTTTGCATGTCGGCCATACCCTCAGTTTGTCTTAGAATCACATGATACTTCAGTCCTATCATGCACCCTAGCCCTACTTCCATCATTGGTAGGTAACCTTGAACCCAACAATCGAAATTTCATCATTGGTCACTGACTAGGTGGTTTCCCTTGTGTTTGATGGCAAGACATCTTTTAACACATTGGGATTTGTGCAGTGTCTTGGATGCCATTATCCTTATTGGTGGTTTCCTCACCCTTGTCAGTAGTTTTTCATCATTGGCTGCTATTCAGAGGGTCTTTTTTTTGCACCCCTTACACTTGGCACATGCAAAAGACACACAAGGTCATTGGATTGTGAACTTTTTCTTCATCCCATTTACACCAAATCATGAAGCTCCTGCTTTGTACCTCGTGTTGACTAATGAGAGATGCCTTAATTCTCTCCTTTCAGTGGGTCTCTTTCCATTGACATCAACCCATTTATTCTGGAAACATGGCCTAGAGTCTTATTAGTACCTTGAGGCTTGCAGTCATTAGTGGCAAGCCCTCTCGCCATCGAAAGTTGGGAATACATCAATGTCTCTTGATCGACGGATTCTTCAGGTGTTCGACACTGACTCCTCTATTAACACTTGTAAAAATGTACTCGGTGCCTTGATACCTACTTTCATTATCGGTAGGTTGTCTCGCGTTTGTTAACAATATACATCAATGACCGGTAACCAAACGATGTCTCATTGTGTTCGACCTCAACTCCTTTATTCACATGATGTAGACTTGCACCTTTGGTGGATTGTGTAGAAAACTTGAAGACATCACTATGTGGTCGCAAGTTTCCTGAGTTGTTACTTCCTTTTCATTTGGACCAGTACCTATACGACTTCAGTGATCATGGGAGATCATATTGTACTCCATGGTATACAGATATCCTCAGCTTGATTTTTTGATATTGGTTCTACTGGGCCTTGTTCGTGACTATGAAAAGATTTGGCATGTAACCACATTTGTATTTGCATATTCATGGCCACGGACACTTGTTTGGTATATTTTCACTTGGATCTGCAGTGTATTTTTGGCATCCATGTATGCAAAGTCAGTATAAAATGTAATGAGCAATTGAGTTTGTCCAACTGGTTCTCTACCACTCCACTTCTAGGTTACTTATAATGTATTTCGGCCATCACAAATTCTCCTCTGACCTCACACATTAGGGAGCATCTGTTAAAGCAATATTTTCCTCACCCTATGCAATCTTGCAGAGAGATCCTTATTCCATTCCCTCGTGTAGACTTACTTTCCCTCATTGATAAATCCTGAGAAAAAAATAAATATTTTTCCACTTGTACGCACCTTGCAAGATATACAACAAGCGTATACGTTGGCTGCTCCACTACAACCCACGTACATAGGGATTTGTGCCTGAAAATCAAAATCAAAATCAAATGTCATATTTTCATGTCATGAAAGGAGATCTATGATTCTTGGCCTTCCATATACTGGAAACATTCTGACTCGGCCCTTCAGTTGCATTTTGAAGGCTATAAAGAAGCCAATTCCGAGCTATGGAAAAGGGAGAGAGAATTCAACTTTGAGAGAAAAGTTACTCTAGAGAAATTATTTACTTCATATTGAGTTTGCATCACTTTGTCCTTTAAGTCTGAACACACTGTTCATCCCCCAAGATCTTCCCTTATTGATGGAGAACCTCTTTGTCTCCCTTATATGAGCTTTCCTTTGGTGGAGGATTGAAGTGGTGGAGGCCCAGTTGGAAGGAACTCGGTTTCTTGGTTCTGAACCATGCCGACATAGAAGTCTGTAATATTTTTCACTTCTGATGATCATTTATTAATATAAATACTCCTTTCCCGTCCAATTGATATCTTGCAAATATATGTCTTATGATCCATGGGCATGTTTTTTTTGTATATTAATGGATTATGATATCAAATCTGCTAACCTGTTATATTATCACTATATGCTTGCTCTGCTTGTTGGTTGAGAACTTGTTGCAGGTATAAAGCTTTGGGTCAAAGTGCTCAACGGTGGACATCATCAAACATTTGGATGAGGTAATCCTCTTTCTTACCTCCCTTGCACATTAGTTTATATAGCATATGCTGGAATTGAGTCGATTTCTACAGTCATACCTGTCTGTTGTGGTTCACACTAGCCATAGAGATATTTTCCTCATAACAAATTGCTTGCTTCAAAACTCACAATGGCTTGGTTTATATATCCATGAGGTAGAGGGGTCAAATCCCAACAACCCACTTCTTGTGGCACTCAAATTGGGTCAATATCCACCAAGATATGGTCAAAACCACCCAAAAATCCAATAAAATACACTAACCTAAAGTTAGAAAACCCACTTTGGAGAAAATAAAGGGCTAATCTCCTTTTCCTATGCATACGCCCCTTCTTCTCGGTCACATGGCAATGTATATGGCCAAGCGCTAGATCAAAGGGCTGTGTGTTGGCCCTAACCTATGAAAGCAAAGGTCACATGGTGGCTTTTAATAGGACCACGCCCCATACTAAGCGCTAACCACCAACTTTTCTGCATGCATACCATAGCTCCAAGTCACATGGGAATCCCCAAATCCAAGGGCTGAAAACAACCACACCAGTGACCTTATCCTTGGAGTATGAATGTGCCAACACACAAAGCACAGATGGTTATATGATTACATGTGAGCCGAGAACCATGGGCCACCTGCCACATGACACAGGCTACCAGAGATAGAGGTAAGGTTCTGTGGGAATGAGTGTATGGAATACATCAAGGTTGGGGCTAGGCCCTAGCCCTTACTCCGTTGAAATTAACATAAATCCAAACTTAAATAATTTCAGAACCATTAAGTTGTAAGCTCCACGGTGTAGGTGGGTCGGTGCCCGGCCTTTGCGAAGACTCTGCCTAGTGGGAGGTCTCTGGTTCGAATCCCATAACTCCCAAAGTTTTGCAAAAACAAATCAACCAACACCTGAGTGACACATGGCACCACCCAATTTTTTGAACTGATACCATTTTTCAAACATTGATTGGGCCAGCTATCAACTGACTGTACCTACCACCTATCTACGTCGTACCCTGCCATGTGTCATCATACAGTAGGGCCACGTGGCACCTGTACAAGCGTGCCATGTGTCACCTCCTAGTTGGTCCATGTAAGCTATACAAAATCATCCCACTGTTCTTCAATGTCAGTTGTATGACCATACAACCTATACAGTTAGCTGCTACGTGGAACTGTACGGACTGTATTGACTTTACAATCAACATTTTTTTGCATGTTTAGGAAAACAAAAATATCGCCATAAATTGAGCATACAATGTCTGTTTGAGCCCGTTCAAGTTGGACTGTTTTCGTATCGATGAGGCATACACACAAGTCTATTTTGAAGCCATTATGAGAACATTGATTTTTAGGACTTTCTGAGCCCCATCAAGCTCCTGGATCCGAATCTGGATCAATTGATGCACCAATGTTCAATATTTTTGAAATTAGGATTCTGATGATGAGTGACCTACCTATCATCTTTCGTTGCACCCCACTACAATATCAAATCAAGAGAAGGCCACAATAAGAGCACAACTCAGAGAGAAAGAAGACCAATAATAGTTTAATCAACCACCTATTCAATTCCCACTACGTCCAAATTCACCAATTAGGAATGACTACAACAATAGTGTTTCTCCATAAGTTGACAATGGATTCAATAAAATAGAGGTTGGTATGGATGATTATTTATGGGATATGACTACCATGGAGGCAATGTTGTTAGTTGTATTCTAGAACGATGAGCTAGGGTATGATGCTAATATCACTAATACCTTTTTCGAAAGCCTGGAATATACTTCCACCACCCCTCTCTTTGGACCTAGCTGGTCAAAGTCTACCCAATTGGGTACAACTTGAAAGGAAATTTTGGCATGTCAAACACATGTTTCTCAGAAATATTGAGGTAACTGACTATCAAGTCCCTTATATCTTGAGAAATTGTGTCACACAATCGACATTAAAAACAATCATTTTTATGAATGTTAAATGATATTTTACATTTCTATTTCCCACTAATTACGGGTTATTCAAAGATAAGGTTATTCTAAGTGATAATGTATTTCCTGCTAGCTGGGAAGAGGCAAAGCAGAGGTTGAAAATGTTGGGTGTTGAGTACATATCATATCACACATGTATGAATGATTATATTCTATATATAGGAGAATATGCACACAAAGAGATATGTTTGAAATGGCCTACCACCCAATAGTGACCTACCACCCGACTGTAATGTGACTCCCAAAATAGTCTCACATGTTCAATTAAAGGAACACAAAGATGGTCGAGATAACACAAGAACACGTCCTAGAGGTGGAAGTACAGAACTTGTTTCCTGACACTATGGATCTGATAAGTAGTAGAAAAATCAGAGTCACTGATGTATAATTATGGCCACCCATAGGTCTCATGCCCATAGAATTTAATCAATTTGGTGAGGACCACAATCAAGGGCTGCCTCAGGTAGTCAAAAACATAGTTGGTGCTTTCCTTCTTGTACTTAATATTCAAGTGGAATTGTTCCAGATATGTGGACCATTTATAATGGTTTTCATTTTGTATATTTCCTTGTGTCTACATTAATTGTAGGGCCTTGCAATCAACGTGGATGATCATTTATTTTCCTAGAATGTAATTCTTCCACCGTCGGATTACCTGTGAAAAGGAGTACATCTCTTTTTCATAGGTGGGATACTTTTGAACAACATCAGAAAGTATTTCAATATTATAGGAAATCATATGTCCTTGTTGACTAAGGATGGCACTAACAACATAGTTAGAGACAAATGTCTCAATCTCAAATGGTTGTTGTAGTTCTATAAATGTTAGGAATAGTGTGGAATAGAGGCAATGTTTTAGATCCTAGAATGATTTATGTTGTGATTTAGACTAGGATAACTTGGATTATCTCCCCCCTTGGTCTCTTGACTTAAGTCCCAAGCTATATGAGATAAACCCAACACAAACCTCTAGTATAAGTTGGCGAGGTCCAAGAAGTTGCAGAGCTCTATCAGAGTTTGTAGGGTTGGAAAATAAATAATGACTTGGATCTTGGTTGGATAAACATGCACCCCATTTTCATACATAATGTATCCTAAGTATTGGATTCTTTTCATGTTGAATGATCATTCCTCCATGTCGGAATACAACTTGTTTTTCCTCATCATGCTCAGTACCTGTTGAATGTGCTATAAGTGATATTCCTAGGTCTGGTTGAAGATAAGGATTGTTGGAGTTACTTCAAACACACCTAAGATTTATTTTTCCTAAGGTTTTTCCTTTTTATTAGTCATAATTAGTCATTATCCAATCTCGTATATTTTAAGGGAGAATATTCCACCTAGAGAATATTCTCTTTCAGTTGACACTTCAGTTTGACTAGTTGGTTGAGTATAGATGTTGCATTGATTTTGTCACCATGCAAAATTGGGATAATCACCATGATAATTTGAACTTTCCTTGGTATCATCACTAGACTGGTGCATTACCCTTGATTCCCTGAGTTAACTCCTCACTACTCTCTATTCATTCAGTTAACTGAAGACTAGTTGACTAGTTAACTTAACTAGGTGGCAGTTCACTCCCGTAACTTCCTAAGAGACTAGACTAGGTGGAAGTTCACTCCCGTAACTGTTGGTGTGGGTCCATATCACTCTAGACCACCACTATGGTGAATTGGTTCTCCTCCAGTGCACACTCATTGAGTTATACAGAGTATATCATGTGTAAATTATTCATTATTCACAACAGTTAAATGAGAATTCTTTCATTATTTCTCTCCTTCTTCTTGTTTCTCAAATTCTCTCTGCAAATGTGTGTATTATTGTTTATCTAGATCTATTATGTACAGTTTCAACAGATTTACAAGGATTTAATCCAAATAGACCACCACAAAATAATCTGTGAAAAGTCGTGATATATCATCCATTATCCTCATGAATGTCACTGGAGCATTACTCAAGGCAAAAGGCATGAACTTCCACTTAAAGAGGACTTATTTCGATTTCAAGGTTGTCTTCCATACATTAGTTGATTCTATCGGAACCTGGTGATATCTCAAATTCATATCAATATTCCTTAAGAGCTTGGCACCCTTGAGCTAATCAAGAATATAATCAATCCAATGAATTGGGTACCGGTTCTTGAAAGTAGTTTTATTCAAGGATCTATAATTAATACATAGTTGTCACATTCCATCCTTCTTTTGCAGTAACAAAATTGGGTTCCCACAAGTCAAGAATCTTGGGAATCAATGGCCCCCATTGTGTCAAGATCTTACAAGAGATGGTGAATCTTTGGTTAAATCTTAACCTTGGTGAGATAGTTATCTTGTTGAAGTATCTATATTGCTTTGAAAACCATATAGAGTTGTATGTTCTATTGTTGGGTGCCCTTCATCCTATTGGATTACTGAGAAGGGGGGTGAAACAATAATAGAGAAATTCAATCCCTTTTAACCATATAATCCAAGTGTTATATCAATGAAGCATTATCATCCAATAACTTTAGAGTAAATAAACAATGAACAAATGAACAAACATACACATACATAGTACACCAGTGTTTTACGTGGAAACCCAAATCGGGAGAAAACCACGGAATGTTTTTTCTTATATGTCTTGAAGAATTACATTCATTGGAATCACCAACTTCCTTTGTTTTCCATCTACAACTGGAAGGAGGCTACAACCGGAGGGAAGCTCCAACTCCCCAATTCTCTGGCTACAACCCCCTATGTTCTCCAGCTACAACCGGAAGGTGGCTACAACCACTTGTCCTTGCCCCATCCTGCCACTCTGAAGTAGAAGTAGAATTATGGAACCACTGTCAACCTGTCACTGTGAGATATACTATTGTAAACTTGTACCAATAAATCTAAACCATGCATCAACCATGCATCAACTTGTACCTCAACCTATAATCAACATGTACCATAAACAAGTGCATCAACCATGCACTAACCTGTACCAAATAACCTGTAATCAACCTGTACCATAAGCAAGTGCATCCAACCATGTACCAAGTATGTACCAATCATGTGTCAACTACTCATCAACTATGACTCATCAATATGTACCAACATAATCAACTATACACCTCATGTATGTGCCAACTCATCAACTACTTGTCTCAACCATGTACTCAACATGTACCTCAACCAAAATCCCTCATCAATTTCATCATCCAAATCTGATTTGTAGCTCTGTAAAATACCTGGTGTATATGATCACATTCCTATAAACCTTCCTTAACTTCAACAACAAGATACTAGAATTTTCACCAAACTTTTCTTTAGTCTCACATGCCTAGTCTTGGATTAGGCAACAACCCTAATTTGAAGTAATCATAACTTTGTACCTGTAATGTATGAAGATCTGAAACTGATACACAATGTTCTTCAGTGTGTTTTATGCAATTTCTCTAGGTGTCACTACTTGGAACCTCTCATAAAATGAGTTATAGAAAAAATGGCATACCTTGCTGAATTCTGGCGTATTCTAGAGATCGACCTTGTAGAGTGTGCCCCACACAGAATATTTATTGAATTGATATGAAAATTTTACAAAATATACTATAGACTATACCCTAACCAACACATTTGGTTTCACTGAATTTGGATCTGTTATGAAGAATTTATGACGTTTTTACCCGAAACACCTGTTTTTGACTAGTTTCAGGACTAGCCACAAACCCTATTTTTCACGGAGGGTAAATCCAAAAATACAATGACCCACAAGCTGAATTTTTTACCATAGATACTTGGATATGTTTTCTCAATGGAATAGATATTTCACGGTCTAAATCATTATAGGAAAAACGTTATGGAAAAAATGGTGAGATGACCTAGAAATAACATACCTTAGAAAGCATCATCAAAAGAACTTATTCTTCCTTGCATTTCGGCGTTCTTTTCTTCACCTTCCCTCAAAATTTTGGCTTGGATATCCTTGGTTACCTCAAACTACTATAGATATTCAATATGCTCAAGTGTGATTAAAATGAGAGAGCCTTGCCTCTTATTTATACTCTCCAAGTAGCTTCCTTAAAAACATCTTTTAGGTCACTTGGCCCCACTTTCTTTATTTTAGGGTTAACCCACTTCTAATTTCTCCATTAAATTTATTATTGAATTAATTTAATTTTTATTCACTTTGAATTATAATGCACTTATTAATTCACTTTATTATTTACCTTTTAAAATCTCTTAAACCACTTTGACTACTTTGACCTTTTGGGGCTTCTAGATGACATATGCAGGTCCTCCAACTTCGTAAGGCCATAACTCTCAAACCGTGAGGAGTTATGTGATGTTCCACATACCAACAGAAATGGAATGACATGTACTATCCATATATAATAGTATTATCTGAAAATATATCGTAACTCGTATTGTTATCCATCAAACAAACTTGGGTCCATTACCCAGACTCGGGGTCTCGAACTTCTCATGGCCATAACTCTCTAACCATGAGGAGTTATGTGACGTTCCACATACCATCAGAAATGGAATGACAAGACCTATCCATCTAGGATAGTTTATCTGACAAATTCATTGTCCTTCATCTCATTATTCCATAATTAAGCATGGGTTCTCTTACTCCGCAAAGCGTCTTCCCGTGAGGGCTTTCACCATAAGGGGCCCACTTTGGAGTTCATCCATATTTACTTCTTATAAAGAATGAAAAGACAATAATGAGTCATATTTACATCAAACACTCTTGGGTCCATTACCCAAACCTTTGTTCTACAGGGATTTCTTCAAAGGTTGACATCAATGACAACCAACCTTAATCAACAATCTCCCCCTTTGGAATTGATGGAAACACTCTGATGCAATACTGAAATCATATCACTCATGATCCCCCTGGAACCATGTCTTTGTCCTCTATATCTGATAAAATTGCCTCTATCCTCTACATCTTATAAATCTACTCCCCCTTGAACCATGCCTCTGTCATCTTCATCTGATACATCTCTCCCCCTTTGTCATCAATGGAAAAGATATATTTCCATCTGGGGTTGTTACCACTGACTAAACTGTCCTCTTATGGTGCTTCCTCATGTACATCTAAGACATATAAGATAAGCATTGAAAAAAAATTCATTTTGGAGTAGAAATAACTCCAAGTCTTTGGCGAAGATATTCAAAGGCTTCCCATGGAAGTGGTTTTGTAAAGATGTCTGCTACTTGTGCTTTTGTGCCCATATACTCAACTCTGATGTTCTTTTCTACAACATGTTCCCGTAGAAAGTGATACTTCATTGGAATGTGCTTCGTCTTGGAGTGCATCATCGGGTTTTTTGAGATACTGATGGCACTTGTATTATCACAATATATTGGAATGGGCTCATCAGACTCAACCTGTATATCTGTCAAAGTTTGTTTCATCCAAAGAACCTGTGTACAACATGTTGTTGCTGCAATATACTCTACCTTGACTGTAGATAGAGATATTGATATTTTTTCTTTCTTAGCCATGATACCAAACACTCACCTAAGTAGAATGTTGCTCCACTGGTGCTTCATCGGCCATCAATACAACCTTCCCAATATGCATCTGTGTAGGAAATAAGTGATAGATCTTTTCCTTTTGGATACCATAATCCAAACTCTTATGTTCCTTTGAGATATCTGAAAATCCTCTTTACTACTAATACATGTGATTCCTTTGGTGTTGCTTGAAATTGTGCCACCTATCCAACTACTTGCATTACATCTGGTTTGGATGTTGTCACAAATAGTAGAATGTCAATCATTTCCATGTATTACCTCTAATATGTAGACTTTGAATCATCATCTTTGCTCAACTTACAACGGGTTTGCATGGGAGTGATAACTGGTTTGCAATCTTCCATTCTGAACCTCTTTAGCATTTCTTTGATATACTTGGTTTGAGAAATAAAAATTCCTTAGTTGCTTTGACATATATGAAGTCCCAGAAAGAAGAATAGTTCTCCAAGTAATGACATTTCAAATTCATTATGCATGTCTTTTGCAAATTTCTAGCTTAACCTGTCATCATCACTACCAAAAATAATATCATCAACATAAACTTCAATTAATAAAATATTACCTTGACTTACCTTGATGTAGAGTTGTTGTATGCACTTCCTTTTCTGAACCCTGCCTGCTACAGATACTTATCCAGTCTAGAGTACCATGCTCTAGGAGCCTATTTTAGACCATACAAGGCCTTCTTTAATTTACATACATAGTCTGTGTTCTCTGAAAACTTAAATCCTTCTAGTTGTTCAATGTAGACCTCTTCTTCAAGTTCCCCATTCAGAAAAGATGATTTTACGTCCATCTGATATACTTTAACATTTTTGGAGCATGCATAAGCTAAAAGTAAATGGATTGATTCCATTTTGGAAACTGGGGCAAATGTCTCTTCAAAGTCGATTCCTTCAATCTGTGCATATCCTTTACATACCAATCTAGATTTGTTCTTTGTAACCTGTCCATCTTCATTCAATTTATTCCTGAAAACCCATTTTGTGCCGATCACATTCTTATTCTTTGGTCTTGGAACCAATTCCCAAGTGTCATTTTTCTCTA
>ML785124.1:45464-105705 GCA_009831015.1 Picea engelmannii | reverse complement strand
ACTTTATTATTTACCTTTTAAAATCTCTTAAACCACTTTGACTACTTTGACCTTTTGGGGCTTCTAGATGACATATGAGGGTCCTCCAACTTCGTAAGGCCGTAACTCTCAAACCGTGAGGAGTTATGTGACGTTCCACATACTAACAGAAATGGAATGACATGTACTATCCATATATAATAGTATTATCTGAAAATATATCATAACTCATACCGTTATCCATCAAACAAACTTGGGTCCATTACCCAAACCTGTGGTCTCCAACTTCTCATGGCCATAACTCTCTAACCGTGAAGAGTTATGTGACGTTCCAAATACCACAAGAAATGGAATGACAAGAAATATCCATCTAGGATAGTTTACCTAACAAATTCATTGTCCTTCATCTCATTATTCCACAATTAATCATGGGTTCTCTTACTCCGAAAAGCGTCTTCCCGTGAGGGCTTTCACCATAAGGGGACCACTTTGGAGTTCATCCATATTTACTTCTTATAAACCATGAAAAGACAATAATGAGTCATATTTACATCAAACAATCTTGGGTCCATTACCCAAACCTTTGTTCTGCAGGGCTTTCTTCAAGGGTTGACATCAATGACAACCAACCTTAATCAACACATCATAGTGTCCATGATCCAATCCACTGGAGCCTATGAAATGAATTCATGATTGAGTTATGTAGGGGATAATTACCCGTCCACCTTATAGGTGTCCAATAGAAGTGGAAAATATGGTCGAAGTAGCTCCACATTAAATACTAGGTGCAAGCCAAGGAAAGGAGTATTACTCAATTCAAAATAATTGTTTCCCACAACCTTGGTGATGGTGTAAGGCTTGTATCAGAGTGGTATAATATTCTTGTGGGGCCCTATGAGGAACTTTTTCTACAAATGAAACCACACCTCGTCACAAAATTGAAGCTTGTGAGAAAGTTGATGTTGGTCATGTCATTGTTGATATTTGGAATTGGCCTTCTTGAATATATCATGAACATTTTGTTAGAGGTTGTGTATCCCTTCAATGAATTTGGCTATTCTGTTTGCCTCAGTTTGAGTGTGGGAGGAATCTATAGGGGAAGTTGGAATGAACATTGCTACATCAATGGGAGGAAATGGTTGGAACCCCAAGCACACCTAAAGAGGTTTGTGTTCAATACAGTTATATAGGGCTATGTTATATCTATGTTAAGCATATGGGAAGCTCCATCCCAAGTACATGTATGGTTGGAGTTTTACATGCTTAGGATATTCATTATAATTCTATTGACCACCTCTATTTTTCCATCTATTTTTGGATGAAAGGAAGTTGATTTTATCAACTTGGTTTCCATTAGAGACTATAGGATGGACCAAAAGGTGTTGAGGAACTTGTTTTCCCTATCTGAAATGATGGTTCGTGGTAGCCCAAAATGAACCCAAACATGCACAAAGAATTTGTTTTTAGTGGCCTTAGTTGTGATACTCTTTTTATAAGGTGTCAAAAAGACCATCTTAGAGAATTGATTGATGACTAAAAAACACAATCGTGACCATGTTTGTTGGAGGTAAAACCTAACATGTAACCCATGGAAATAGAATCCTAGGGCTTGTATGGTGGAAGGAGAGAAGTGTACATCCCCTACTTCTTGATGGATAGCTTTGTGATGGAAAAGAGAGGGCATGACCTGATATACTACTTGATGTCATGTTGATTCCTTCAACAATATAAATGATTTTAAAGTATTGAGACTATATTATCCACTATGAAGTGATCCAGGTGGATATCGATGGCCACCCACCTATTCCAAATGGCTCAAAACAGTTTTCTGGAAACTTACTATTTTTAGTCGTTTTTCGGTGCCTAAACTTCTAGGGTCATTTTGAGGGCATAAATGAAGTTTTTAGAGATAAATCACTTCAATGAGCCCCAAAATGAATCTCCTTGACGATACCTTACCAACGGACTATTGTGCGCCCCAAATGGAGATCATATGCCAAAGTTATTCCCCCGAGAAGTTGATACACCAAACTACCCAAAACAGGGTCCACAAAATTGCTAGATTTTCATCTTCTGGGGTTAGGGTTTGGATTTTATTTATGTTAAAAGGGACTTTAGAGCCTCATTACAATACATATTCTTGTGAATGTGAATATCCATCACATCTCTTTTAAGAGATAAGTTTCCACCATTCTAGCGAGTCTTTCACTATGTATTTCTACAATTTTGTACATTTCGCTCATTAATAGAAATTGTGTATTACTGTATATCTGTGTTTATGGTTGCATATCTGATATATTTATGTTATATTATTGGATATATGAGATATATCTATACATTTATTTATTATATCTTCTCTCTCATTTTTTTTCGCTCATAAATTTGAATCAGTGATATCAGAGCAGGTTGGTCTTGATCGTTTTTCAGTGCATGTCCCCGACGAGGTCCTAGTATAGAAAGTTGGGTATCAAGCTTGTCTCTCTTGAGTAAAATCACTCTCGCATGCCCAAGAAACCCTCCATAGTGGAATAAAATAAAAATGACAGAGAAGATGATTCTATTAATCTGTTTCTTCAGCAAGCTCTCACACGACAGAGGGACGAAATAATGGAGAATTTTTCCCACATCCTTCAACGCCTGCCGATAATAGTCGACACGTCTTCATCAAGCGAAAACTTTGGAGGCACATCTCCTTTCAAGGTACAAGTTAATTTTGATATTCCTGTATTTGAAGGATGGATAGATGTATATGCCCTAGAGAAATGGTTAAATTTTCTATAAGGTTATTTCTCTGTTCACAATTTCTATGACAGGGAAACGCTCACCTTCGCAGTCCTTAAATCTCTCCCCCATGCCAAACATTGGTTGGAAACTTACTGGGAGAAAATTTCCACAGAGGAGTCTGGAATATATGGGGTCGAGCCCACTTGGTATTTTTTTGTGGATGCGGTCAAGGAATAATATTACCCTATTGGTAACTATGCTAACCAATACATGAGATGGACCACATTGTCTCAAGAGAGGGGCCAAGTAGTGCCAGAGTTCACCAATACCTTCCATACCTTGTGCACCAAGTTGGGTATCAAATATTTTGAGAGAAATTTGGTTCTGAAATACTGTGGGGCTATACACAGATACATCTAAAATGAAATGGATATTCTGGACATATCATCGCTGGGAGCTTCCTATCGATATGTTGTCAAAATAGAGCATAAATTTAAGTACTAGAACAAATGAGAGTTCAAGTGTGAAAATCCGTAACAACCAAAGTATGACAAAGACGGACCTAACAAGAAATCTCCCGAAAACTAGTCTAAGCCACATAAAAAAAAGGGTCACAGAAAGACAAAGAAGAACACTGGAAAGTGGTGTGATTTCCACAAAATCCCCTAGCACAACACTAATTAATGTCTCTCAAAAAAACCATTGGTGGCCGAGATCAAAGAAAAATATCTGAACCTAGATTCAGAATCCGATTCAAAAAATAATGGGAGAAGACAAATCATCGACACATACCCCAATGCTATTGTCATGACCTCAACAATTCAACCAAAATAAATAGCAAATCCTGATGAGGGGGAGAACCTCTTACATTCATAGATGAGGGTGAAGGGGACCCCACTGCATTTTATTATTAACAACAAAAGACAGAAGAACCTCATCTCAGTAGATGTCTTCAAATAGTTGGGATTGTCGACAACACCAGACCCACAACCATACAACATCAGGTGGCTTCTCCAGGGATGAGATATTCGTGTGAGCCAATTCTGTCCATTGTCATACGACATCCAACCCTTCAAGGATGAGGTATTATGTGATTTTTCCCCACTGGATTTATGTGATGTTCTATTGGGCCAACCATATATGTGGAAGCGCCATGATATCTATGAGTCTTGACCCCATAGTGTCATTGTTACTCTAGGGTATCATCTCTACAGGATACCAGAGGTGGTTCCAACTACTATCCCACCTAAACAGTGTGGATAGGTAGTATCTCATACTACAAAATTCAGGTTCTTCACAATCTATTAAAAAGGTGAACAGAAGGACGTTGCAACAACTACAGCCTTGGCCCAAGCATCCTCTATCCAACCGAAGAAGGTCGAAAATATTGTAGCAAAGCACAAATATTCCTTTTTCACAAATTCATCTAATGTAGCATGATTGGTTGAACAGACTCAACCATCCCAATAATAGGTTCATGACAGTCTTCAACAAGCCAAGCAGGGCAATGTTTCTAGTAAGGCAAGCAACTCATCAAGATGTAGATTCAACAAACGCTTTTCCCTCTTCCCCGGGCACTCAACAAAATAGATACCATTGATTCATTAGGAGGGAGTATTGATCCGGATGGATATCTGTGGCCACCCACCTATTCCAACTAGCTCAAAACAATTTTATGGCAATTTACATTTTTTAGCATTTTTTTGGTTCCTAAACTTTCGGAGCCATTTTGAGGACCTAGATGATTTTTTTCCAGGATTGGGTACCTCAATGACAACCAAAGGTTCTGATTAAGCCTCCAAAATGAATCTCCTCGACGATACCTTTCCAACGAGATATCATGCACACCAAATGGAGATTGGATGCCAAAATTACGCCCTCGAGAAGTTGATACACCAAACTACCCAAAATGGGGTCCACAAAACTATTGGTTTTTCATCTTCCGGGGTTATGTTAAAAATTCCTTTAGAGCCTCATTGTAATCCATATTATTGCAAATTTGAGTATCCATCACATCTCTTCTAAGAGATAAGCTGCCACCATTCTAGCAATTCTTTCACTCTGTATTTCTACAGTTTTGTATATTTCGCTCATTAATAAAAATTGTGTATTATTGTATCTATGTTTTTATGGTTGAATCTCTGATATATTTTTGTTATATTATTGGATATATGAGATATCTATGTACATTTCCTTATTATATCTCCTCTCTCATTTCGTTCCTCTCATAAATCCAAATCACGAAGTGACCTGCCACCCAACTGTAGTATGCCTCCCAAATTATCTTTTCATGCTCATTTCAAGGAACACAAGGATGGTTCAGATCGAAAAAGAGTGCATCTTGAAGGTGTAAATTCAGAAATTATTTTCTGACGCTTAGGGTCTGATAAGTAGAAACAAATCCAGGGTCGCTAATATATAATTGTGTCCATATAGAGGTCTTGTGTCCATATAGAGGTCTTGTGCCCATAGGAGTTAAGAAATATGTTGTTGAACACAACTGAGACCGAATGAGGCAGTCAACAACATGGTTGGCACCTCCATTATTGTACTTAATATTCATGTGGAATTTTTTCTGGTATGTGGACCATTTTTTATGGTGGTCATTCTGTAGATTTCCTTGTGTCTACATGAATTGTAGAGGCTTGTGATCAATGTGGATGATTGTTTCCTTTCCTAGAATGTAATGCTTCCACTATCGACATGCCTACACAATGGATTCACATAGACAACCATATGCCCTTGTCGAGTGAGGATGGCACTGATATCACAGTCATAGGCATATGTCTCAATATCGAATGATTGTTGTATAGATGGGAATGTGAGAACTGGTGCAAAATACAGGTGGTGTTTCAAATCTTGCAATGATTTCTTCTGTGATTTAGTCCAGGAAATATTGGCTTTATCTCTGCCCTTGGTCACTTTTGTTAAGGGCCAACCTATATGAGGAAAACCCAACATGAATTTGCAATATAATTTGGTGAAGCCCAAGAAGTTGCAAAGCTCTGTCAAAGCTATCAGGGATAGCCAATTGTGAATGACTTGGACCTTGTCTGGGTCCAAATACACCCCATGTTCATCCACAATGTATCCTAATTATTATATTCTCTACATGCCAAATGATAATTTATCCATGTTGGCATATAACTTGTGTTTCCAAAGAGTGCTTAAGACCCAACGAATGCATTGTAATTGCTTTTCCCAGGTTCGACTTAACATGAGGATGTCATCTAAATAGACCACCACAAAGAGTTTTTGAATGACTGTAAGATATTATCCATCATCCTCATTTTTTTGAAGCATTAGTCAAGCCAAATGGAATAAACCACTCTAAGAAGCATTATTTATATTTGAAGGTTATATTCCATACATTAATTGATTCTATCAAAACTTGGTGATATATCGACTCGAGACTAATTTGTTGAAGAACTTGGCACACTTGAGATGATCAAGAATATCATTAGTCTTGCGGGATCAAGTATCGATTCTTGACAGTGATTTTATTTAGGTCTTTATAATCAATACAAAGCTACCATGTTCCATCCTCCTTTTGCACCAACACAATCGGTATCCCATAAGGTGAGGATCTTGGTCGAATGTGGCCTTTGTGGAATAGATAATGAATTTGAGATTTATTTTCTCATTCTTCAAAAGGGAGTGTATGTATATTGGACCATTGGGAAAGGTATCACTCAGTATCAAATCAATGGGATGTTTGACTTCACAATGCAAAGGAACCTCTATAGGTGAAGCAAAGAGGTCTATGCATTCATCTAAGAGATTTTCCACGTATTTATAATGTGTAGAGAGAACTTGTGTTGAATCTATGGTGGTCACAATGACCTTTCATTCCCCTTCTGACCAAACCATGAAAAGGAAAAAATTTGCAATCTGTGAGATTACTTTTCGGCAATGTTTTCTTGAGATCAATGAAATTATAATATTTGGAACTACCTCGAGTACCCTATAGGGCCGACCCCACAGAGTGATAATGACACTACAGGGTCGGGACTCATAAACAACATGATGTTTCCACATATAAGGTTTTCCTAAAATAACATCACAAACTTCAAGTATGGAAACATCACACAATACCTCATCTTTGAAGCTCTTGAGGCTGTAGGACATGTGGTATTTTTTTATGATTCCAGAGTCTCTTCCCTAACACAACCAACCGATGGTGTATGGTTGGGGGTGTGGCATCATTGACAACTTCAATCTCTTTATGATATTGACTAATGTCATGTTCTTTTGGCTCCCTGTCAACAATGAAATACAGTGGGGTTCCCTTCACCCACATATATGAATGGAAGAGGCACCCCCATTCCTCAAGTTCCTATGAATCATCTGGTTGGATGTTTGCAGTTGTGATGGTAGCACTAGGTTATGTATCAATGCTCTACTTTCCCTTATCCTAATCCAAATCAGAGTTTGAGTGGGGGCTCAACTCTTTTTCTTTAAGCTCAACCAACAATCACTGTTTTGAGTGGAATTCATGAGTGTTGTGTTCGGGGATTTTATGAAACTCGCACCATTTTCTAGTGTCTTTTTTCGTCTTCCTGTTACCCTTATTTTCTTGCATCCTGGACGGGTTGTCTTGATTTTTACCTTCCTTTCATCGTCCCTTGTTCTATGAGTTAGGGTCACCTTTTCCTTTCTTATGTTATTGCAAATGTGTAGACCCGAAATCCCACTTATTCCACTACTCAAATTTCTACTCAATTTTGACAACATATCAATAAGAAGTTCCTAGTGAGGAGATGTCTAAGAAACAGGCGCTACTCAGAGTCTCTGATACCCAAATTTGAGCTTAAGATATGAAATATGTTAGTGTACTTCAACATCGTCTGGTCTCTTTCGAGATGTAGAGTCATTCATCTCATGTACTAGCCATCATAGTTTCTGATATGGTATAACTTATTATTCAGGGAATCATCAAAGGATGCCCAAGTGGGTTCTATCTGAAATTCCATAGAATCATATTCTTTATGTCTATCCCAACATTCCCATGAATATTTGACACATGGGATGGATTTAAGGATAGTGAAGGTGATGATATTTTCAATGTAAAAAAAAATTAACAAATTAATACCCTTGTAATAGATTCAACCATTTCTCCAAAGCATATGGGTCTATCTAGCCTTCAAATAATGGGATATCAAAGTTAACTTGTACCTTGAAGAGAATTGTACCTCCAAAATGGATACTTTTGAAAGGTGCCTTTCCTACCTTTGGAGGTTGTCGAAGGATGTCGGAAAAGTTGTCCATCGCACGAGAGCTTCCTCAAGAAATATTTTGAAGGGATCTTCTGCTCTTTCATCTCTCTTTTCTTCCATAATGGGAGGTTTCTTAGGCCGATGAAAGTGGTCATACAAGGTATCCTCGAGACCCAACTCTCTATACCCTAACCTCATTGGGGACATGCATTGATAAATACAAGGATTAGACTGACCTGATACCACTGATCTAGATATGCCTAGGAAACCCTATAAGTAGTCAACAACACGATTGGTGCTTCCCTTCTTGTACTTAATATTCAAGTGGAATTTTTACATGTATGTGGACCATTTATAAGGATGGTAATTTAGTATATTTCCTTGTGTCTACATGAATTTCAAGGCCTTGCAATAAACGTGGATGATCGTTTCCTTTCCTAGAATATAATGCTTCCACCGTCGGCTTACCTGCGAAATGTAGTACATCTCTTTTTCATAGGTGGGATACTTGTAAAAAACATCAGAAAGTGTTTTAGGAAATTGGATGTCCTTGTTGAGTGAGGATGGAACCAACAACATAGTCAGAGACAATTTTCTCAATCTCGAATGGTTTTTGTAGATATGGAAATGTCAGGAATAGTGTGGAATAGAGCCGATGTTTCAGATCCTAGAATGCTTTATGTTGTGATTTAGACCGGGAAAACCTAGATTTATCTCCCCCCTTAGTCACTTGACTTAAGTCCCAAGCTATATGAGAGAAACCCAACAAAAACCTCTGGTATAAGTTGGTGAGGTCCAAGAAGGTGCAGAGATCTATCAGAGTTTGTAGGGTTGGAAAATAAAGAATGACTTGGATCTTGGTTGGGTAAACATGCACCCCATTTTCATCCACAATGTATCCTAAGTATTGGATTATTTTCATGTTGAATGAGAATTCCTCCATGTTGGAATACAACTTGTTTTTCCTCATCATGCTCAATACATGTTGAATGTGCTACAAGTGATATTCCTAGGTTTGGTTGAAGATAAGGATGTCATCCAAATAGACCACCACAAAAGATTCCGTGAACGGTCGTGAGATATCATCCATCATCCTCATGAATGTCACTGAAGCATTATTCAACACAAAAGGCATGAACTACCACTCAAAGAGGCCTTCTTTAGACCACAACAATTCAACTAAAAGAACTAGCAAATCCTAAAGAGGGGCAGTGCCTCTTTCATTCATAGATGTGGGTGAAGGGGACCCCACTACATTTTATTGTTGATAATGGAAGCCAAAAGAACCTCATCTCAGTAGAGGTTGTCAAACAGTTGGGATTGTTGACAACACTAAACCAGCAACCATACAACATCAGGTGGCTTCTCCAGGGATGAGATCTCTGTGTGATCCAGTCATGTCAATTGTCATACGACATCCAACCCTTCAAGGATGAGGTATTATGTGACATTTCCCCATTGTATTTATGTGATTTTCTTTTGGGCCAACCATATATGTGGAAGAGTCATTCTATCTATGAGTCTTGACCCCATAGTTTCATTGTTACTCTGGGGGGTCATCTCTATAGGATACTAGAGGTGGTTCCAACTATTGTCCCATATAAAAAGTTCTACAATGTATTATTTCATACTATAAAATTCAGCTTCCTCACAATCTATTCAAAAGGTGAACAGAAGGACACTACAACCACTACAGCATCGGCCCAAGCATCCTTTATCCTACAGAAGCAGATCGACAAGATTGTAGAAAAGCACAAAGATTATTTTTGTACAAATTCATCTCATGTAGCCTGACTAGTTGAACAGACTCAACCCCACCAACAATAGGTTTGTGACAGCCTTCAACAAGCTAAGCAGTGCAACTTCTCCAGCAAGGCAAGCAACTCATCAAGATGCAGATTCAACAAACACTTTTCCCTTTCCCCCGGGCACTGAATGCAATGGAGACCATTTCTTTATAAGGAGGGAGGATTGATCCAAGTGGATATCGGTGGCCACCCACATATTCCAATTGGCTCAAAACAATTTTATGGAAACTTACTATTTTTAGCAATTTTTAGGTTCCTAAACTTTTAGGGCCATTTTGAGGGACTAGATGAATTTTTTTCAGGATTTAGCACCTCAATGATAGCCAAAGGCTCTGATTGATCCCCCAAAATGAATCTCCTCAACGATACCTTTCCAGTGTGCCATCGTGTACCCAAAATGGAGATTGTATGCCAAAGTTACGTCCTCGGGAAGTTGATACACCAAACTACACAAAACGAGGTCCACAAAACTGTTGGTTTTTCATCTTTCGGAGTTAGGGTTTTGGATTTTCTTTATGTTAAAAAGGCATCTAGAGCCTCAATGTAATCCATATTCTTGCGAATGTGAGTATCCATCACATCTCTTCTCAAAGATAAGCTTCCACCATTATAGTGAGTCTTTCACTTTGTATTTCTACAGTTTTGTATATTTCACTCATTAATAAAAATTGTGTATTATTGTATCTATGTGTTTATGGTTGCATATGTGATATATTTTTGTTATATTATTGGATATATGAGATATGTCTATACATTTCCTTATTATATCTCCTCTCTCATTTCATTCATCTCATAAATCTGAATCACGAAGTGACCTGCCACCCAACTGTAGTGTGCCTCCCAAATTATCTTTTCATGCTCATTTCAAGGAACAATAAGATGGTTGAGATAGCACAAGAGTGCATCCTGGAGGTGCAAGTTTAGAAATTATTTCCTGACACTTAGGGTCTGATAAGTAGAAACAAATTCAGGGTCGCTAATATATAATTGTGGCCATCCAGAGGTCTTGTGCCCATTGGAGTTAAGAAATATGTTGTTGAACACAACTGAGACCGAATGAGGCAGTCAACAATGTGGTTGGTGCTTCCCTTCTTGTACTTAATATTCGTTTGGAATGTTTTCTGGTATGTGGACCATTTCTGATGGTGGTCATTATGTATATTTCCTTGTGTCTACATGAATTGTAGAGGCTTGTGATCAATGTGTATGATTGTTTCCTTTCCTAGAATGTAATGCTTCCACTATCGACATGCCTACATAATGGATTACATCTCTATGTCATGGGTGGGATGCCTATGAACAACATGAGACAATGTTTCACTATGATAGAAAACCATATGCCCTTGTTGAGTGAGGATGGCACTGATAGCACAATCAAAGGCATCTGTCTCAATATTGAATGGTTGTTGTAGATATGGGAATGTGAGGACTAGTGAAAAATAGAGGTGGTGTTTCAAATCTTGCAATGATTTCTTATGTGATTCAGACTAGGAAATATTGGCTTTAGCTCTGCCCTTGGTCACTTGTGTTAATCCCAACCTATATGAGGGAAACCCAACATGAATCTGTGGTATAATTTGACAAAGACGAAGAAGATGTAAAGATTTATTAGAGTCATCAGGGCTAGCCAATTGCAAATGAATTGAACCTTGGTTGGGTCCACATACACCCCATGTTCATCCACAATGTATCCTAATTATTAGATTCTCTACATGCCAAATGAGCATTTCTCATGTTGGAATATAACCTATGTTTCCATAGAGTGCTTAAGATCTAATGAATGTGTTGTAATCGATTTTCCCAAGTCTGACTGAATATGAGGATGCCATCTAAATAGACCACAAAAAAGATTTTGTGAACGATTGTAATATATTATCCATCATCCTCATGAATGTTGTTGAAGCATTAGTCAAGACAAATGGCATAAACCACTCAAAGATGCCTTCTTTATATTTGAAGGCTATCTTCCGTACATTAATTGATTCTATCGAAAACTGGCGATATCTTGACTTGAGATTGATCTGTTGAAGAACTTGGCACCCTTGAGAGGATCAAGAAGATCATTAGTCTTGGGGATCGAGTATTGATTCTTGACAGTTATTTTATTTAGGTATTTATAATCAACACAAATCCACCACGTTCCATCCTTCTTTTGCACCAACAGAATCGAGAGCCCACAAGGTGAGGATCTTGGTTGAATGTGGGCTTTGTGGATTGGCTCATGAATTGAGCTTTATTTTCTCATTCTCCAAAAGGAAGAGTATGTATATTGGACCATTGGAAAAGGGAGCACTCGATATCAAATCAATGGGATGTTTGACTTCACAATGCAAAGGAACCCCACTAATCTAGATTATGTTTGATACAAAACTATAGCAGAGAACACATAAATACAGTGAAACCCAACTTTTATTAATGAATAAAATAACAAAATATTCTAGAACACGAACTGGTTAGAAAGGTGGCAGCTTACCTATGAAGAGAAAGAGATGTCGAATGTGCTCATTCACAAAAAAATCATATCATGGACCTCAATAATGGCCTTTAAACATAAATAAAGAACCCTAAAGATCCAAAACCCTAACCCTAAGAGGTGAAGTGCCAAAAGGTTTGCTGACCCTGAGGTGGTTAGTTGATGCGTCAACTTCCTAGGGGCACACATTTTTCATATAATCTCCATTTGGGGCATTTAGTATCTCATTGGAAAGATGTAATTGAGAATTACAATTAATTGTAGGGCTTGGGGAGGCCATGGAAATTTTAGGTGCCCCCAAATGGCCAAAAAACATCGTTTAGGGCCTCAAGAAGACCTCGAAAGCTTAGGACCCAAAAATCATAACAAAAACGACCAAGATGGAGAACCATGATGAAAAAGTGGAAGAGGTGGGTGGCCATAAATATACACTTGTATCAAAGAATTATTGAATAAATCAAGAAAATAACATATATAAGATAAACAAGGCCATGAATAGTTTGATTACAAAATTGTGCTCCTACATTTTGATCTATTAATTTCTTTTTCGCATTAGCCGAGGTTTGGTTCTAGTATTGATGTAATGTTTGAAGTGATTATGTTGTGTTTGGTAATATATTTTTATTGGACATATTCCATGGGATAAGAATTTGTGGTTGGAAATAAAGGCTTCAAGTCCATCAACAAATTTTGATTTTTTCCTTGTGGACTATTCAAAGTAATGTCTTTTTGTTGTTGGCACTATTTTCCTGCTAATATTATGTTTTTTTATAGTGAAATAATATTCCATGGTGTTGTTTCACATTGTATGAAAGAATTTTAAGTTCTAGTTATTAAATTGATGCCATATTTTTTTGTTGATTTAGCTCTACACTCTCAGACATAGTTGATCATTGCATCAAGTGGTATTCGAGTAGGAATAAATTGTGATGAGGATAGCTTTAGCAAAGGATATTGTTGGATGGAGTTGTCTAGGGAGGGATACAACTCCAACACATGAATTAGGTAGATGTGAAATTGTAAGGAGTTGTCGATAAATCTACAAAGTGATTTATAAGAGAGAAACAAATAATGGCTTCAAGCTTGTGAATTGATTTTGAAATGGTCCCTATCGAATATCCATAATAATGTCATGTTGTTTCTATCACTATTTTCCAATGTGCTTAGATTATGATTTCTAATGGTGAAATAAGATTCCATGGCATTATTTGGTAGTGTATGAAACAATATTAAATTACGGTTGTTAAATGGATACCATATTTTTGTTGTTCCTTTCATTGTACAATCTAAGATGTAGTGGGTCACTATGTCAAGTGATATTAGAGGGGGAATAACTTGAGGTGCGGATAGCTTCAGTTTTCAGGATATTATATAATTATTGGGTACAATGATCTAAGGAGAGAGAAAACTCTAACACATGCACTTAGTAGATGTTAAAATTGTAAGGAGGTCATATAAGTCCCACTATCCATCTTTTGTTGGGGTTGGGTAGGTACAAGTTGAAAGAAAAAGGTGGCATGAACTTAAAATTCCACATTCATCAAGTTGAAACCCACAGGTTAGGGAAGTTTCCTAGAATCTCAAGTACACCCCTATGTGTTAGAGTTATCATTGGATGAAATTTCCTCAATCTATATGAGTATTCTTTATGTTGGCCACCTTTTGCTCATATCATGGGTGGGGTACTTCTTGAGGATTCATGAATTTTGATAGATGTTGGAAAAATAAAACATTAATGTTGGAATTAAAGAGAGGTAGGGTCTGGTCTTTATTGAAATATCCCAAGTTAATGGTTTGAATGGTTTTCAATTTCAAGTTCCTTTATCATATGATCGATATGAAAAGATGGGAAACCTAATAAGTGTGGCTATAAGAAAATTTGAAGAAGATAGATTGAGAAGATGACTCTGTAATCTATATGTTATTTATTATATCTACCCAATTACTTTATTTCCATTTACCTTCTTCTTCATTGAACATTTTTACTTTATTACTATTCACCTTATTCAACATGTATCTTTTATAGTCACCTTCTTAATAGTCTTGTCTAGATTATAGATCATACTTAGTAAATTTCAAAGGAACAAATTCATATAAAACATATACATATACATAATGATCATCATAAAAAAATTGACATGGTTACCCACCACTAGAACCAACCTAGATTCATTTTAACTTCAAATCTATCAAGCACCAAGAGGGATCAAATCCTTGAGGTACAAAAATTTCCTCAAGTTTTACACTCTAAAAAAAATTTACACTTCCAAATATTTTCTCCCCCTCTATGCTTGATCTATTCAAAGTTAAGATAAATTTAATTATAATTAACTTTATTAAATACTATGTTACATTTAAAATAAATGTTTCATCATAACACTGACACATTTACATGCTATATTCAAACTTAATCCATTCTAATGAAATTTATAAAACTTATATAATTCCTTTATTTAAAATATTTTTATTTATTTTAAATATACACCAACTTTGTATCCGTCTAAATAATAAAGATAAATAAAAACTTGTACCTATACCAACAACACCACACAATATATGTTTTTTACTTTACACCATCTAACAATCAACACCTTTAAAGTGAATGGTGCAAACTTACACCACATGCCTTTTCCTTTTCATGTGAGGCCACTCTTCATCTCATGTTTATATTATATTTTATGGTACTAATTACCACCATCTTATAATTTATGGTACTAATTTCTACTATTTATGATAGTAATGTGAAGTAGTTCACTCTGCATCATCTTATATTTTTATGGGGCGTTGTCTAATTATTCTATGAAATGGGTTTTTCGTTGGAATCCTGTTACACAAATTTGCAAGAAATCACTATTTTTTATTGTTTAAAATCTAGTTTTTAATGTAGAAATGGATTCAGCATGCTAAAAAATTATTGGGGCACTCAGATTATACAAAAATAATCACTCAATTATGTGACCTCATGCCATCAAATCTTGTGTAAATATTACCATGCTTGTCTTGCACCTATCAAATAATGTTGAGTTCCTTCCTTCCCTGGGCATATATGTGAAACATTTATTGTTTTCATCACACTCCTTTAACCCATAAGCCTTACTCTCCTACCTCCAATAACCTTCCTCCCATGCTAACAATATACTATGTATCTTTCTATATTTTCCACATTTTTCATGCTAGAAACAACCTTGCTATTAATTTCCTCTTAATCTCCTCATACATGGACTTTAGTTTGTCTTCCATCTCTATCGAGTTTAATTTGTTCAAGTTGTTTTGGATTTTTACTTAGTCTTTTGTCAATGTTTTTATCTTTTTTTAGTTGTACTAGAAATCCACCATGGCGTGGCTTCCTAAATTTTGATCATAGGGCCTCCAATACTCCTGAGGAATCATATCTATGATATAATCATTTTTGAGTTAAAACACATTAAAATTAAAGGGAAATGGGTTTTTTGCATCGAGTTCCACTTGAAGAAGGATGGAAAATTATTGTTAATCCCTCTACTTCTATCTAGGTCCCAAGCCTTCATAATTCTATCTAACTATTATCTAAGACAAGGTATATATCCATCCTCTTTGCTACAACAACCCTTCTAGATCTCTTATGTCTCCATGCAAGCTTTGGGTCTATCGATTTTATGGCCTCCAACCTTTTCTCTTCAAAGGTGTTGAAAAAACCCTACATAAGCATCAGGTATGCATTCTTCAGCCCAAACTTAACTTATTTTTAGCAAAAGATTTAAGTCCTCACCCCCCAACAATTTGTTCAAAGACATAAGCATCATTCAAAACTTGAACCAAATGTCCTTTTCATTGTGGAAAAGACCATAAAATGTGACCAAATTTATATCTCTATTCATCTCCATCACCAATAAGGTGCAAATGATGGTGGAATCTAGGGGAAAATGATTTTTTAGCTTACATCTCTCCTTCTAGCCTACTGCAAATCCCTTAGACCTTTCTCTATCATTGGTTACAATGAACTCACATCCTTGAATTATGGATCTTATAGAACCTATAAAATCATCAAATACCTTAGACCTTTCTCTAGCATTGGTTAAAATGAACTCACATCCTTGAAGTATGGATCTTATAGAACCTATAAAATCATCAAATCCCTTAGACCTTTCTCTAGCATTGGTTACAATGAACTCACATCCTTGAAGTATGGATCTTATAGAACCTATAAAATCATCACTAATTTACATAATCCTCTGAATGAACACCACATCAGTTATATCTCTAAACCATTCCTTTAGGGGCCTTTCGTTTCAAGAGTGCCCCAAAATCCCTTATGTTGAGTGATAAGAAGATCATATATTCTTCTTCTATGAGACAATACATCCTATAAGGGCCTCTTTAATGGTTTTTTTCTTCCCCCTATTGACTTCTACTTCATCTTGTTTTTTTGCTATTTGAATATTTTATTTTCTCCCCTAAAATTTTTGTATGGAAAGTTTGAAATTGATTTCTAGTCCACCCCCCCCTACTTCAAAGAATTGTTTACCTTGTTTCTCTTACCTTATTTTAGATGATACTTCTTGTTTGTAATTTGGATAGTGCAATTCTCCCCTTCAAATACCCTATTTGATGAAGATATGCAAATAATTATCTCTACTAAAGGACATATTATTTCCTTCCCTTTCCTTAATATGCCTAGGTTGTGGGATCTCTCCTGCTAATCCTAAGAAGCCTTTTTCTCTACTAAACCTTGATACATAAACTCCATGGGTATGAGACCCATATACACATATTGACAATTGTATTCTTCCATATCTACCCCATTTCCTAATGATGCAACCCTCCTTCAGGGTCTTATAAATTATATGCACATAGGTGTTTTCCCTACATTACCTCCTTTCCCTTCTATTTCTGACCTAATTCCATTCCAAGCTCAAATTAAATACCATTGAGCTCTTTGGACAATTGAGAATGTCTTTCCTTTTCTATAAATTATATTTCATTTTATATTTTGCTAGCCTCTACACTTCTAACTTTATACTTAGTGACTTTGGTTAGGAAGCATAGGATCTCTTTCCTTCTTAAAGCCTCAAGAATATGTGGTTGAAGGGGTTCCTCTCCAAATATCGTTAACGAATTGTTTCATGCCTAGAATGATTAAGAGTTAAATGCATACCATCTAACATATTGTATTTGTTGATGTTTTGTAGCTTCAAGCAAATATTCTCACATTGGCCTTGGTGTCAGACATGTGAGAATATTCGTTGACACCCACATTGCATTTTTTCGTTTTGGTGAAAACCATTTTGGATTAGAGTTGGGGCTTGGAATTGGTGTTGGGATCTTGTGTTGGAGCTTCACACCCACATGTGTGAATAAACAATTCTAATTTAATGTTGAGTTTAGTGAAGGGATCCTTAAAGTAATTTAAGGGATTCTAAACTCACTTAAGACTCCTATAAAAGGAGAGGCAATGTGAAGGACATCTCATTGTGAGATTATGGAGTTAACATAAGTGAGTGAGCACTTGTGCTAAGGCGATTGGGGTGAAAATTTCAACAAGAAAATTTTGCACTTTTGCAAATCTGGCTTAGGGTTTCTTGGACTTTATGTTTTCTATTTTTGGCTAAGGAGGAAGGTCACACGTGTGATAGGAGAGAGAAAGACAACCACACATGTGAGAGGAAGGTACATGCTTCACGTGTGAACACGCCGTACATCCGCACATGTAGGAGAAAATAGTAAAGATCAGGTCGTACATGTGAGAGATCAAACCACACACATGCCAATCCTACAACAACAGACAAGTCGCACATGTGAGGGTTTCTATGCAATTTAGTAGATTGTACAAGGTGATCTTAGAAGTCATACAGGATGACGTCATCAGGCCATACAACATGGTTTGAAGCAGATCTATAAGTGGAAATTTTCTAGGAAATTTGTTGATTTGTAATTTTCTGAGAGGATTGATTTTTGTCCTCATATTTGTTGGATTTTGTTCTTTGCTGAGAGGGCTAGTTTTTCCCTAAAAAGTTATAAATTTTGAAAGGTTTATAGAACAAAAACTTATGTCTCTTATGCATAGATGGTTACTCTCTGATATTTGTGTTTTTGCTATAATTTTCTGTCATAATTTTAGTGTAAAATTATTCAGTGATAACAACCCTAAGGTTTATTGTTTGGGTCACTTGGAAGTAATTTTCAGATATGAAATTAGATGCTGTAAAATTGACATGGTATCATAGAAGAGGCTTTGAAGAGAGAGAAGGATCATCTCTTGAGATACAGGTTGGTGTAGAATTTTTTTTTTCTTCTAGGCATGTCATAATGGTGAACACTCTTAGAGTTGAGGATAGGTTGGAAGGAGAAACAAATTTCCTATCTTGGAAGGACATGATTCTTCTTTTCTTGAGGAAGAATGATTTCAAAGAGTATGTTGAGATGATGGTTCCAAGTCCTAATGATCCATAAGAATTGGAAGCTCATAGGAAGAAGGAAGTGAAGGCCAAGCGGGTGTTGTTCGATTCTGTGAAGGATCACCTAATACTTCACGTTTCTGATAAGAATACATCAAAGGAGAAGTATGATGCTTTGGTAGGATTGTACCAAAGTGAAAATACAATTCAGAATTTGATTTTGAGTCACCAACTCAGAGTAATTTATATTTCCATTTCGTACACCATTGTTAGCTACCTCATGAGGATCACTCAGATTTGTGATCATCTTACAACCATTGGTGAGGAAGTTGATGACACAAAGTTGGTGAATGTGCAATTAAATGGTCTTCATGAGTCTTGGGAACCATTTATGCATGGGATCTGTGCATGTGAGAAGTTTCCAATTCTTTTATAGACTATGGACCAATTACATCTAGGAGGAGGTTGGGATAGAGTCCGGGAATGGAAAGTAGAAAGGAAACAATGATGAGAACGATGCTCTAGTTGTTCATATTAGGAAGAGGAGAAAAGAAGGTTCTCCATAGAGAGAAGCATCTACAGATCCGAGGAAAAAGAAGGACCTTATAAAGGTCAAAATTTTTTCTTGTTATGAGTATGGTCATTATGCTTCATGGTGTCCAAAATGGAAGAAAGGGGGGAGGAAGCAACAATCATCCACGAAAGAGGTAGATGAGGTTGCAGATAGGATTCAAAGGGATTTCTTATTGGTCTCCAACCTTTCTAGTATAGTTTCTGGTGGTGGGATTAGGTTGGTGGATAGTGGAACCTCATGTCATATGACATGAGCATGAGAGTTGTTCAAGATATTCACAAAGTATGACTCAGATATGGTAATTGTTGATCTCAGGACAAGGATCGATCTTCATTGTCCAAAGAGGAGATATCTACTCGTTGGAAGTTTCCCTGCGTAAACCAACAAGTTACAATAGTCGTCGATATAATGAAGAGGGTCAATCCCAACCGTCCAAAGAGGGGATAAGTCTAGTCTAAAAAATCTGTACAAAAATCAATGATTGAATCTCAACCATCATATATGAGCGTCAGGTGATATCAGTCATTGAAGTTTCGTAACCAAAATCAGAAGGGATTTTTGTGACCCTGAAAATCGAAGCATCGAACCTAAGAAGACTTCTAAGTATAAATATTTTGGAAGTCTCGGTCCACCGATGTCTAGGGACCAGGGTTGTAGCCCCTAGTTTCATGCCTTTAGTTATAAGCGTAAGCATGAGAGAGGAAATGTAAGGATGATGACAACATGACGTCTCGCTGCCAACCTACCAGCCAACATGGCATAGGGCGATACATGTCAACTTGTGAGTGGCTGGCAGGACAAGTGTGATCCCCTTTTGGTCTTAAGCCTTTGGAAGAGTGCCTTGAAACCTTAGTTGTAATATCTCAAGAGCTAGCAGATCTAGGTCATAGATCTCATGGTGAAGGACAAAGGTTGTAACCTCATGATTAATAGTCCTTAATCATCTCATAATCCTCAAAAAATGAACCGTAGAAATTTTTAGTGTGTATGAGATCGGTAAAGAGTTGTAATCCAATGCCTTCGATTACCTGGTGGTGACACATGTCCTCCTCAAATCCTATGTGATGGACAGACCCCGTCGTTGATCTTGATCAAAGATTAAATCTGGACCGTTGATTCCCCTTTAACTAGACCCCAACTCCTTCCATGGAACACCATAGAACTTGGAGCATGTTGGAACCTTGCATCTTGTGAGAGGATTATCATGTCAGCATGACGTATCTCGGCATCAGACCCTCGGGGCGTAAAACATTCCCCAATATGCAAGTCTCGTAGAAGGTCGAGGTCCACCGAGACGAGAACTATCGATCTGTGGATCGACAACTCAACCTCCATCATCTGATCCCTTAAGCTACTACCACACCAGAGATATGAGAGGAGATTTGATAGCCATCAGATCTAAGTGGGAGCGATCTTAGCCATAAATCACATAGAATCGTGATCCCAAGATTTAATATAGTTAATCATCCCTTAATCATGGGATTACCTTAATTAACTAAGGGATTAACTTGATTAATCCACACATGATGGACCGCGGGATTTTTAGTCCGCATGAGGTCGGTAAGGGTCCAAGGTCTTATTCCCATGATGACTTGGTTGGGACATGTGTCGTGATGTGAGTGATGCCATGTGTCACATTGGTATTTTTGGACGAAGGTCCAGGTGGAAAAATATTTCCATGTATCAAGTGGTATGGATGCCACGTTTCATGTTAGGTGGCATGACCAGATAGGGCCACATTCCCCAATATGGCAATTGTATCTTGGATCTTGGCCATCAAAAGATTTTGGGAAATAAACCTTACAAAAATGGTCAATGGTTGATTCCTGAACGATCTGAGATGACGTCGGATGACACCATTCAAAAAATAAGGAACGAACATGTGTCAGCATCCTATTAGGTGAACTCCGGGTACAGTGATGATGTTTACACCATGTCAGTTCACATGGGAGATCCATGTGTCACGTGGTGATCGTGCCACATGTCAAGCTGAAATTGGCGTAATGGGAAGGTGGTCCATGAGAAAATGAGTCCCATGTGTCATAATTTGATGGTTTCCATGTGTCCTGCCATGGATAAGATAGGTGGAAATATAGTATAGGGTCATGTGTGCAACATTCCATCTCATCTCATATCGAGCCTTTCGAACTATATGACCCCCTGATTTACAATCTCCAAGATGAAGGAATATCCAACTCCCTATGTTCTCTGACACCAACCAGAAGGAGGCTACAACCCCCTTTCCTTACCCCATCCTGTTGCCCTGAAATATAAGTGTAGACTCAACCTGTCACTACTGCTGATATTGTAACTGCCACTGTCTCATCAACCTGTCATTGTCACTGTCACATCAACCTATCACTTTCACTGTCACATCAGCCTGCCACTATCAATTTGTCATTGATCAAACTATACCATATCATGCATCAACCATGTACCAAAACCTGTACCATATCATGTACCAAAACCTGTACCATACCATGCATCAACCATGCACCAAAACCTATACCATACCATGCATCAACCATGTGTCTCAACATGCACCAAAACCTGTACCATATCATGTACCAAAACCTGTACCATACCATGCATCAACCATGCACCAAAACCTGTACCATACCATGCATCAACCATGTACCAAAACTTGTACCATATCATGCATCAACCATGTGTCTCAACATGCATCAACATCATCAAGGAATGCCTCATACATATACCAAAGTATATCTCAAACAATGTGCCCAATATCAAATATGCTCCTCAAACCAAGAGATATGCCATAAACCATGTACCATGAGATGTGCCTCAACCATATACCATATCACTCATGACATGTCTCAATCATGCCATACACCATGTACCATAAGATATCATCAATGAAGTGCCTCAAGCATGTGATATCGTCACCATGACATATACCAAACCAGATACCAAGATAGCCAAGATATGTTTCTAATCAATGTACCAGAACATCACCAAGGTGTACCTCAAAGCATATGCCAAAATATTCAAACCATGCCTCAAGTATGTATCAAGAAAAAACCCTCAAAACACGTGTAAAACATACATTTAATCATATAACAAACCCGATACACAAGATTACATACGTGTAGCTCTTTCTCAACCTCAATAACCTAGTACTAACATCCTCATCAAAAAAAAATCACATATCTACGACGTGTACACTATCAACCCATAGATATATGCACTTTGTTCTTCTATGACCCGCGTACATCTGTGCCTTGCCCATTCTCAATCCGTGGATAACCTATCAACTCTTTTCTACACTGTGACTCACGTACATCAACACCTTGCTGACTTGTGACCCACGGATAAACTCAGAAAGATAGCTCAGTCAAATATGTACACTTTGCTCCTTTATATTTTCCCTACCTCATATATGCTATGAAAAGATAAACCATATCACTTATTCACTTAGAAGGTATTCAATAGACTTGTGTATGTGAATCTACTATTGAGAGACTCCATGAGGTGTATTTATATTTTTTCAAAGTAACTTCTCTCCTTAACTTTAGGGATTCTTGTTACAACAACTTTACCCTTTAAATAATGACTTGTAACTATTTTAGGGTCTTCTTAACCATTCTTCGGGGATTCCAAATTCATGAAGGAATATATACTCAACCATTTACAATGTCCTTCATGTCCTTATTCCTCAAACAACTTCAATCTTCATGACCATACCTCTGGGGCTTCTCAATCACTTAACCACTTAGCCATTTTTCTAGGGCTTCTTCTAGGGTTGAATAGGGTTGGAATTAATGCTTCTAGAGTTCATATAGAGTTGACTTCAATGAAAAATAAATTTCCAACAATCTCGCCCTTTGGAATTGATGGCAACACCCATACTCCACCTGTGACCAATCTCCTCATGTTTCTCTCCCCCTTTGACATCAATGGAAAAGGGTAACTCTCTTTGGGGATGTTCCTCTTGTCTTCATGCCTCTGATCTTTCTCTTATAATATTTATTTTTATCCCCCTTTGACATCATGGGAGAAAAGGGTAACTCCTCTTGTCAATTTGTCTCCCCATGTGTTCATGTTTTTTATATGTATCTCTCTTTTTCTTTTATTCTTTCTCTTTCCCTTTTACATAAGGGTACTTTATTTTGACAATTTATCTCCCCCTATCTTCTTTTGAAAGATTCCATGTAGATTAATGTGGGGCTTCATGTACATGATTTTTTTCCTTTCTTCTGAATCTTCTTGTCCATTGGTGCTTCCTCTTGTAATTCTCTGACATATATAAAAATCATTCAAATTTACTTAAATTCATATCTTCATAGCTTTTCATGTTCACTTATGAGAAATCAATGACCATACTTTTCAACAATTTCCCTTTGACTGTATGGATTATGCTGATGATTTCTCTTCACCTATTTTGTTGTTCTTTTCACTACTTTCCTTCCTGTGACTAAGTAATTACATTTGTCAATATTCTTTCATCCACTTTGATATATATTTCTAGACCTACCAAAGATCTCGTGAATCCATCTTTGTCCATATTTTATAACAACTATCCATGACTCTACTACACAACTACACACAATGTTGAATCAGCTTTCACTTTACTCTTTTGAAGACATCTTTGACTTTGTTGTAACTGATCATTGCATACTCTTGCTTCTCAAACTGTCTTTTCAATCTATAAAACAAACTTTACATTTATGGAACAATATGTACTAAATATATCCATGCTTGAATAGATACATGGAATCCTCTATACAATCATGAACCTCTTCCTGGGAAGTGTGTCAATGATATACTTCATACTATAAGCTAATACTGCATGTGAATGTGTTCCAAAAGATGCTTTTCAACCAATCAAACTGTCACAACATAGTCTCCATTTCTGTCATCAAACCACTTTAATATTGTATTCCCAACATATGCAAACACTTCAGACTACTCGAAAGATAGTTCTTTGATCTATAGAGATGTTTCTTAGACCCCCCACCCCTTCAATATTTACATTGTTGGGAGTCTCTAGGCCAGATGGCTCAGAAAGGTGGAGGAAGCCTCCCTAATGCGAAGTAATCTTCATTTTCTATCATCTGAATTTTGACATGTTCCTCTTCATCATCTTCATGAATTCTTACATCTTCCCCTTTTCTTTTGGATTCATCATGATCTCACACTACTGCAAATCCTAAGAGTGTGATTTTTGGGAGTTCTTCATTCACCTGCTCTTCCTTTACCTGTTCTTCATTCATCTGTTCTTTGTTTCTTTTCCAAACTTTCTTGCATATGATCTCAGTGTTTTCTTTCATGGAGGTATCCATCTTGCTTAACCATTTATTCCACAGGTTCAGTAATCTAGAGCATTATGTCCAAATTTATTACAAATAAAACAATAACCATAAAAGAAACTTTGATACTTGGGAGTGAATGATATTCTTTGTGATCTAGTCCTTCTGAATTCATGTCTTGGTTGATCACGATATTTTATTCTATTGTTTCCTTCACAATGATTGAATCTTCTTTGATACCTTAAAGTGGAGGGTCTTCTTTGATATACATCTCTTCTATAATCTTCTTCTTGAATCTTCTTCATTTCTGGAATGTTATTCTTTGAGGTCTCACATAATTCCTTCTTGGTAGGGCCTCTAATGACTTCTGCATAAATATTAGCCTTCTCTTCATTCTTTCTTTCTAGTAACCTATAACATTTATCTTCAACTTTCTTTACTGGTGGTATGGAGTTGCATATTTATTCAATGTTCTAGTTGATCTTGACAAATTATTCTTCAATATTCTCACAATATTCTTCTCTCTTCATCATCTGGATCTTTATGACTTCTTCCATTCTCTTTGCCTCTTCAAGTTGGGTTTTGAAGGTGACGATTTCTTCTTCAAGTCTTCTTTCTTGTTGACTAAATTCTGCTTCAAGATTTTTAAGTCGAGAGATCTTTCCTTAAGATGACTTGTCAAAATTTATTCTCTCTTCTCTGCTTCCTTTATTTTTGATATTATTTTGGCTTCCAAACATTGTTTCTCTTTCAACTAATCCTTGATATTTTCTTCAATCAGTTTGGCTTCATTCAACTGAGTTTTTCGATTCATGACAACCTTCCCGACTTCTGCAGAACTTTCCTTTAGCTTGATTAATTCTTCCTTGAGGAACTATTTTTCCCTTCTTTCTTTATTTATCTCACTTAAATCACTTATTAGTGTTGTCTCAAAGTCCATTACGCTTTCTTCGCAATCTTCTTCTTCTGAATATGTCTGACATGATGATAATCTTTCTTCTTGTTCCTCTTCAACATCTTCTTTATTATGATTAGCATACTCTGAATTTGTGATAGAATGGGATTCTTTAAAGTATAGATTATGTATGTTATCCCAAATTTCTTTGGTTGATGAACATTGTCCCACTTTGTCTTTCACAGGATTAGGTAATGTTTCCATGATGAAATCCATTGCTACTTTTTTGTTTCTTTTTAATTCCTTCTTGACGACATTTTTTTATTTATTTGAACCGGTGTATCATGTAACAACTAAGTACCAAACATAATACCCCTGTTGATCCAGGTGGATATCGGTGGCCACCCACCTTTTCCAACTAGCTCAAAACAATTTTCTGGCAATTTTGGTAATTTACTATTTTTAACAGTTTTTAACTTTCGGGGCCATTTTGAGAGCCTAAATGAAGGTTTTTTGGGATCAAGCTTCCCAATGATATCCAAAGGCTCTGATTGAGACCCCAAAATGAATCTCCTCGATGATACCTTTCCAACGAGCTATCGTGCACCCCAAACGAAGATCATATGCCAACGTTATGCCCCCAGGAAGTTGATACACCAAACTACCCAAAACAGGGTCCACAAAACTATTAGATTTTCATCTTCCGAGGTTAGGGTTTTGGATTTTCTTTATGATAAAAATTCCTTTGGAGCCTCATTGTAAAATAATATTCTTATAAATGTGAGTATCCGTCACATCTCTTCTCAGAGATAAGCCGCCACCATTCTAGCGAGTCTTTCACTATGTATTTTTACAGTTATGTACATTTCACACATTAATAGAAATTGTGTATTACTGTATATCTTTGTCGTTGGTTATATTTCAGATATATCTCTATCATATTATTGTTTCTCTTTCAATATCTCTATATATTTATGTGTTATATATTCTCTCTCATTTCATGCCGAAAATAATCTGGATCAGTGGTATCAGAGCAGGCTGCTCTTAATCGTTTTTCAGTGCATGTCCCAGACAAGGTCTGAGTATAGAAATTTGGGTCTTGAGCTTGTATATCTTGAATACAATCTCTCTCGCACGCCTAATAAACCCTCCATGGTGGAAGAAAATAAAAATGATGGAGCAGACGATTCTATCAATTTTTTGCTTGAGAAAGCTCTCATGCGATAGAGGGACGAAATGATGGAGAATTTTTCCCACATACTTCAATGTTTTTTGATAGTAACATTCACATCTTCATCAAACAACCACTTTGGAAACACCTCTCCTTTCAAGGTACAGGTTAATTTTGATATTCATGTATTTGAAGTTCAAATAGATGCGGATTCCATAGACAAATGGTTAAATCTGCTAGAAGGTTATTTCTCTGTTCACCATTTTTTCGACAGGGAAAATATCACCTTCGCACTCCTTAAATCTCTCCCCCATGTAAAACATTGGTGGGAAAATTATTGGGAGAAAAGTTCCATAGAAGATTCTGGAATATATGGGGTTGATCCCACTTGCTATTTTTTTGTGGACGCGGTAAAGGAATAGTATTACAATGTTGGCAACTATGAGGACCATTATATGAGATGGATCACACTGCAGCAAGAGGGGCCAAGAATTTTCAGTGTTCACCAATACCTTCCATAACTTGTGCACCAAGATGGGTATCAAAGACTCTGAATAACATTTGGTTCTGAAATACCATGGGGTTCTACACAGATACATCCAAACTGAAATGGATTTTCTAGACATCTCATCACTCGATGTTGCTTATAGATATGTTGTTAACATAGAGCAAAAATTTAAGCACCAACACAAATGGGAGTTTGGGTCTGCAAATCCACAACAACCAAAGTATGATAAAGACGACCCTAAAAAATAGTCTCCTGAAAACCAGTCCAAGCCATAGGAAAAGAAGGGTCATGGGAAGACAAAGAAGGACATCGGAAAATGGTGTGATTTCCACAAAAGCCCCTGGCACAACACCGATGAATGTCCCTCAAAATAGTCATTGGTGGCCAAGATCAAAGACAAGGAGTCGAACCCTGATTCATAATATGATTCTAAAAATACTGGTAAAAGACAGATCATCGACGCAAACCCCACTTCTATTGTCATGACCGCAACAATTCATCCAGAAGAACCAACAGATACAGAAGAGGGGGAGCGTCTTTTTCATTAACAGATGTGGGTGAAGGGGACCCCGCTGCATTTTATTGTTGATAGTGGAAGCTAGAAGAACCTCATGTCAGCAGAGGTCGTTAAATAGTTGGGATTGTCGACAACACCACACCCGCAACCATACCACATCGAGTGGATTTTTCAGGGACAAGATCTTCATGTCAGCCAATAGTGTTGATTACCATACAAAATCCAACCCTTAAAGGATGAGGTATTATGTGATGTTGCCCCGCTAGATGTCTATGATGTTCTCCTGGTCCAACCATATATGTGGAAGTGTCATGCTATATATGAGTCTTGACCCCATAGTGTCATTGTTACTTTAGGGGGTCATCTCTACAGGATACCAGAGGTAGTTCCAACTATTGTCCCACCTAAACAATGTCGCAAGGTAGTATCTCATACTACAAAATTCAGCTTCTTCACAATCTGTTCAAAATGTGAACAAAAGGATACTGCAACCACTACAACCTTGACACAAGTACCTTATATACAACAGAAGAAGGTCAAAAATATTGCAGCAAATTGTAACGATTCCTTCTACACATAGGAATCTCATGTAGCCAGACTGGTTAAAAAGTTCCAACCCTTCCAACAATAGGTTCGTGACAACCTTCAATAAGCTAAGAAAGGCAAGCAAGCATCAAGATGTAGATTCAACAAACACTTTTCCCTCTCCCCGGGGAACTCAATGCAATGGAGACCATTTATTCCTAAGGAGGGAGGATTGATCCAGGTGGATATTGGTGGCCACCCACCTTTTCCAACTGGCTCAAAACAGTGTTCTGGCAATTTTGGTAATTTACTATTTTTAGCAATTTTTAACTTCCAGGGCCATTTTGAGGGCCTAAGTGAAGGTTTTTTCGGATATAGCTTCTCAATTATTTCCAAAGTCTCTGAAAGTTGCTCCTCAACCAATCAAACTGTCACAACATATTCTCCTTTTCTGTCATCAAACCACTTTAATATTGTATTCCCAACATATGCAAACACTTCAGACTACTCGAAAGATAGTTCTTTGATCTATAGAGATTTCTTAGACTCACCCCCCCCCCCTCAATATTTACATTGTTGGGAGTCTCCAGGCCAGATGGCTCAGAAAGGTGGAGGAAGCCTCCCTAATGTGGAGTAATCTTCATTTTCTATCATCTGAATTCTAACATGTTCCTCTTCATCATCTTCTTGAATTCTTACATCTTCCCCTTTTCTTTTGGATTCATCATGATCTTGCACTACTGTAAATCCTACTAGTATGATTTTTGGGAGTTCTTCATTCACCTACTCTTCCTTTACCTGTTCTTCATTCATATGTTCTTTCTTTCTTTTCCAAACTTTCTTGCATATGATCTCAGTGTTTTCTTTCATGGAGGTATCCATCTTGCTTGACCATTTCTTCCATAGGCTCTGTAATCTAGAGCATTATGTCCAAATTTATTACAAATAAAACAATAACCATAAAACAAACTTTGATACTTGGGAGTGAATGATCTTCTTTGTGATGTACTCCTTATGAATTCATGTCTTGGTTGATCACAATCTTTTATTCTATTGTTTCCTTCACAATGATTGAAGCTTCTTTGATACCTTAAAGTGGAGGGTCTTCTTTGATATACATCTCTTCTGTAATCTTCTTCTTGAATCTTCTTCATTTCTGGAATGTTATTCTTTGAGGTCTCGCATAATTCCTTCTTGGTAGATCCTCTAATGACTTCTGCATAAATATTAGCCTTCTCTTCATTCTTTCTTTCTAGTAACCTATAACATTTATCTTCAAATTTCTTTACTGGTGGTATGGAGTTGCATCTTTCTTCAATGTTCTAGTTGATCTTGACACATTCTTCTTCAATCTTCTCACAATATTCTTCTCTCTTCATCATCTGGATCTTTATGAATTCTTCCATTCTCTTTGCTTCTTCAAGTTGGGTTTTGAAGGTGGCAATTTGTTCTTCAAGTCTTCTTTCTTGTTGACTAGATTCTGCTTCAAGATTTTTTAAGTCGTGAGATCTTTCCTTAAGATGACTTGTCAAAATTTATTCTCTCTTCTTTGCTTCCTTTATTTGTGATATTATTTTGGCTTCCAAACATTGTTTCTCTTTCAACTAATCCTTTATATTTTCTTCAATCAATTTGGCTTCGTTCAACTAAGCTTTTTGATTCATGACAACCTTCCTGACTTCTACAGAACTTTCCTTTAGCTTGATTAATTATTCCTTGAGGAACTTTTTTTCCCTTCTTTCTTTACTTATCTCACTTAAATCACTTATTAGTGTTGTCTTAAAGTCCATTACACTTTCTTCACAATCTTTTTCTTCTGAATCTGTCTGACATGATGATAATCTTTCTTCTTGTTCTTCTTCAACATCTTCTTTATTATGATTAGCATACTCTGAATTTGTGATAGAATGGGATTATTTAAAGTTTAGATTATGTATGTTATCCAAAATTTCTTTGGTTGATGAACATTGTCCCACTTTGTCTTTCACATGATCAGGCAATGTTTCCTTGATGAAATCCATTGCTATTTTTTTGTTTCTTTTTAATTCCTTCTTGATGACATTTTTCGGTTTCTTTGAATCCATGTATCATGTAACAAATGAGTACCAAACATCATAACCCTATTGATCCAGGTGGATATCGGTGGCCACCCATCTTTTCCAACTAGCTCAAAACAATTTTCTGGCAATTTTGGTAATTTACTATTTTTAACAGTTTTTAACTTTCCGGGCCATTTTGAGGGCCTAAATGAAGGTTTTTTGGGATCAAGATTCCCAATGATATCCAAAGGCTCTGATTGAGCCCCCAAAATTAATCTCCTTGAATATACCTTTCCAACGAGCTATCGTGCACCCCAAACGAATATCATATGCCAACGTTACACCCCCGGGAAGTTGATACACCAAACTGCCCAAAATAAGGTCCACAAAACTGTTGGATTTTCATCTTCTTGGGTTAGGGTTTTGGATTTTCTTTATGATAAAAATTCCTTTGGAGCCTCATTGTAAAATAATATTCTTTCGAATGTGAGTATCTGTCACATCTCTTCTTAGAGATAAGATGTCGCCATTCTAGCGAGTCTTTCACTCTGTATTTTTACAGTTATGTACATTTCACACATTAATAGAAATTGTGTATTATTGTATATCTTTGTCGTTGGTTATATTTCAGATATATCTCTGTCATATTATTGTTTCTCTTTCAATATCTCTATATATTTTTGTTTTATATCTCCTCTCTCATTTCGTGTTGAAAATAATCTGGATTAGTGGTATCAGAGCAGGCTTCTCTTAATCGTTTTTCAGTGCATGTCCCAGACGAGGTCTGAGTATAGAAAGTTGGGTCTTGATATTGTATCTCTTGAAGACAATCTCTCTCACATGCCTAATAAACCCTCCATGGTATAAGAAAATAAAAATGATGGAGCAGATGATTCTATCAATTTTTTTCTTGAGAAAGCTCTCACACGACAGAGGGACGAAATGATGTAGAATTTTTCCCACATCCTTCAATGTTTCTCAATAGAAACATGCACATCTTCATCAAACAACCACTTTGGAAACACCTATCCTTTCAAGGTACAAGTTAATTTTGATATTCCCGTATTTGAAGTTTAGATAGATGCGGATGACCTAGACAAATGGTTAAATCTGCTAGAAGGTTATTTCTCTGTTCACCATTTTTCCGACAGGGAAAATATCACCTTCGCACTCCTTAAATATATCCCCCATGTAAAACATTGGTGGGAAACTTACTGGGAGAAAAGTTCCATAGAATATTCTGGAATATATGGGGTCGATCCCACTTGGTATTTTTTTGTGGACGCGGTAAAGGAATAGTATTACAATGTTGGCAACTATGAGGACCATTATATGAGATGGACCACACTGCACCAAGAGAGGGGCCAAGCATTTTCAGAGTTCACCAATACCTTCCATAACTTGCGCACCAAGACAGGTATCAAAGACTCTGAACAACATTTGGTTCTGAAATACCATGGGGTTCTACACAGATACATCCAAACTGAAATGGATTTTCTAGACATCTCATCACTCGATGTTGCTTATAGATATGTTGTTAACATAGAGCAAAAATTTAAGCACTAGCACAAATGGGATTTTGGATCTGCAAATACGCAACAACCAAAGTATGATAAAGAATACCCTAACAAACAATCTCCCGAAAGCCAGTCCAAGCCACAGGAAAAGAAGGGTCATGGGAAGACAAAGAAGGACACCAGAAAATGGTGTGATTTCAACAAAAGCCCCTGGCACAACACCAATGAATGTCTCTCAAAATATTCATTGGTGGTCGAGATCAAAGACAAGGATCTGAACCCTGATTCATAATATGATTCTGAAAATACTAGTAAAAGACAAATCATTGATGCAAACCCCACTACTATTGTCACGACCGCAACAATTCATCCAGGAGAACCAACAGATACAGAAGAGGGGGAGCGCCTTTTTCATTCACATATGTGGCTGAAGGGGACCCCGCTGCATTTTATTGTTGATAGTGGAAGCCAGAAGAACCTCATGTCAGTGGAGGTCGTCAAATAGTTGGGATTGTCGACAACACCACACCCGCAACCATACCACATTGGGTGGCTTTGTCAGGGACAAGATCTTTGTGTCAGCCAGAAGTGTCGATTACCATATGAAATCCAACCCTTAAAGGATGAGGTATTATGTGATTTTTCCCCACTGGATGTCTATGATGTTCTCTTGATCCATCCATATATGTGGAAGCGCCATGCTATCTATGAGTCTCGACCCCGTAGTGTCATTGTTACTTTGGGGGGTCATCTCTACAGGATACCAGAGGTAGTTCCAAATATTGTCCCACCTAAAAAATGTCGCAAGGTAGTATCTCATACTACAAAATTTAGCTTCTTCACAATCTGTTCAAAATGTGAACAAAAGGATACTGCAACCACTACAACCTCAACACAAGTACCTTCTATCCAACAGAAGAAGGTTGAAAAGATTGCAGCAAAGTGTAACGATTCCTTCTGCACATAGGAATCTCATGTAGCCATACTAGTTAAAAAGTTCCAACCCTTCCAACAATAGGTTCATGACAACCTTCAATAAGCTAAGAAACACAACTTCTCCAACAAGGCAAGCAACTCATCAAGATGTAGATTCAACAAACACTTTTCCCTCTCCCTGGGGCACTCAGTGCAATGGAGATCATTTATTCCTAAGGAGGGAGGATTGATCTAGGTGGATATTTGTGGCCACCCACCTTTTCCAACTACGTCAAAACAATTTTCTGGCAATTTTGGTAATTTACTATTTTTAGTAGTTTTTAACTTCCAGGACCATTTTGAGGGCCTAAATGAAGGTTTTTTCGGATATAGCTTCTCAATTACTTCCAAAGTCTCTTATTGAGCCCCCAAATTTAATCTCCTCAATGATACCTTTCCAATGAGCTATCATGCGCCCCAAACAGAGGTCGTATGCCAAAGTTACACCCCTGGGAAGTTGATACACCAAACTACCCAAAACGAGGTCCACAAAACTGTTGGATTTTCATCTTCTGGGGTTAGGGTTTTGGGTTTTATTTATGATAAAAGGTCTTTGGAGCCTCATTGTAAAATCATCTTCTTGCGAATGCAAGTAGTTGTCACATCTCTTCTCAGAGATAAGCCGCCACCATTCCAGCGAGTCTTTCACTCTGTATTTTTATAGTTCTGTACATTTCGCACATTAATAGAAATTGTGTATTACTGTATATATTTTACTCTGGTTATATTTATGATATATCTTTGTCATATTATTGTTTCTCTTTCAATATCTCTATATATTTCTATGTTATATCTCCTCTCTCATTTCATGTCAAAAATAATCCGAATCACATGTGCTCCTATAAATGCTTTCATCATGTTTCTCCATATCTCATAGCTCTGACCATTCTGACCATCAAACATTGAGGCTCCATTATTAGAATAATCCATGATAAAACTTATATTGGTTAGACTATCTCTGAAGGAACTTGACTTTGATACCAATTATTGGAATACTGATAGGGGGTTGAATCAATATTAACACTTTTTACCACTTTTAATCACAATATATAAACTTCAACTTTATTAGCAATATATCATTTATGATTGCATTCAATATATTATGAGCATATAACCATAAGTAGTACCATTCAACAATATCACATCAAATACACAATACAACAAAATTTTCATGGAAACTCAAATGGGATAAAACCATGGAATGCTTTCTTATATATATCAAGATTGCATTCATAGGAAGCACCAATGTCTCAATTCTCCATCACCAACTGGGAGGCTCCAACCCCATATTTATAGGATTCAACCCGAAGGAAGCTACACCTCCCTGAATTCTCCAGTTGCAATTAGAAGGAAACTCCAACCCCCTAGTTTACAGGCTCCAACCTGAAGGAAGTTCCAACTCCCTGTGTTATTTGGCTCCAACCAGAAGGAGGCTACGACCCCATTATTTACAGGCTCCAACTTGAAGTAAGATCCAACTCCCTGTGTTATCTGGAACCAACTGGAAGGAGGCTACAACCTCCTTTCCTCTCCCTGTCCTGCCACCCTGAAATATAAGTGTAGACTCAACCTATCACTACTATTGATACTATCACTGCAACTGAATAATCAACCTATCATTGTCATTGTCACATCAACTTGTCACTATCACTATCACATCAACCTGTCACTTTCACTGTCACTATCAATTTTCCACTGATCAACCTATACCATATCATGCATCAAACATGTACCAAAACCTATAACATATAATGTACCAAAAACTATCCCATGCCATGCATCAACCATGTACCAAAACCTGTACCATATCATGTACCAAAACATGTACCATACTATGCATAAACCATGTACCAAAACATGTACCATATCATGCATCAACCATGTGTCTGAACATGTGTCAAGATCATCAAGGAATTCCTCATACATATATCAAAGTATATCTCGAACAATGTTCCTTGTATCCAAGATGCTCCTCAAACCAAGAGATATGTCATAAACCATCTACTATGAGATGTTCTTCAACCATATACCATATCACTCCTGACATGTCTCAATCATTCCATACACCATATACCATAAGATATCATCAATGAAGTGCCTCAGTCATGTGATAAAATCACCATGACATATACCAAACCAGATACCAAGATAGCCAAGATATGCTTCTAATCAATGTACCATAACATCACCAAGGTGTACCTCAAAGCATATTCCCAAATATCCAAACCATGCCTCAATAATGTATCAAGAAACAACCCTCAAAACACATGTAAAACATACCTTTATTCATGTAGAAGACCTTATACACAATATTACAGACATGTAGCTCTTTATTAGCCTCGACAACCTGGTACTAGCATCCTTCTAAAAACTTTTTCACAAATCTGTGATGTGTACACTATCAACCCGTGGATATCCACACTTTTTTCTTCTATGACTCACGTAATCCTTTCCTTTCCCACTGTAAACCCACATATAACCTATCCGCAATTTTCTACATTGTGACATGCATACATCCATGCCTTCCTAAGCTGTGACCCACAAATAACCTCAGAAATATAGTTCAATCACATTTGTACACTTCGCTCCTTCAGAGTTTTCCTACCTCATATATGCTATGAAAAGATAAACCATGTCACTTATTCACCTAGAAGATATTCAATAGACTTGTGTATGTGAATCTACTTATGAGAGACTTCTTGAGGTGTGTTTATAATTTTTCAAAGTAACTTCTCTCCTTAACTTTAGGGATTTTTGTTACAACCACTTTACCCTTTAGTTAATGACTTGTAATTGTTTTAGGGGCTTCTTAACCATTCTTCGAGGCTTCCAACTTCATTAATTCCTAACTCCTCAATTGTGAGGAACCACGTGATGTACTACCTACCATTGGAAATGACACGACAATGACTATCCATCTATGAGTGTGTTACATGCATTTACACTATCCTTCATGTCCTTATTCCTCAAACAACTTCAAGCTTCATGAACATACCTCTAGGGCTTCTCAACCACTTAACCACTTAGCCATATTTTCAAGGCTTCTTCTAGGGTTGAATAGGGTTGACATCAATTCTTCTAGAGTTGACATCAATGAAAACTAACTTTCTAACATCCAGAAACATTGAGATCCTAGATTTCAAGGTCCCGCGGTACGACGACTTGTGCACAAGTGTCATCGACAGGTGACAATGAATCTTGGGACGATGTGTAGATCGGTATTGAGCATGGAAAAGGGTCTACATCCCGATAGTCGATGTACAGATATGACATCAGTTGACATAAACAAGCCAATGCTCGGTGGAATAGATTACAAGTGCCACACTTGCAAACACGTTTATGCTAAATGTAATGAGTTATGACCTGTCATCCCACGTCGTATGATACAGGTGATGTGGAGGCCACGTGGAAGTACGAAGGCCTTTGGCCACTGAAAATGCAAAAAAAGCAAAGGGACATAACATGTGATATAGATAACTGTTTTGAACAAATTTACAGTCGTTGAAAAGCTCTCGGCGAGGAAAAGATGATGGTATCCCTTTCAAATGAATTTGAGGAGGTATAGGAAAGGAGAAAAATTAATACTCCATCCCTTAAAAGGATACTTAGAGGGTTGGGTGTGTTATAGGTGGTATCAGAGAAACCTACAACACTAGGCCTAGATGGGACAGATGTTATTCATAGAGCTTCTATATTAAGGCTAGAGATGAGCATGTTTAAAAGAGATCTCTATGTGTTTAAAATACTGTTTATTATTTTCATAAGTTCCTTGAGGGGAAGGACTGCAAATTGAAATCTTGTTTTGGTATTTCTTGAAACAAAAGAACTTTTTTTTCTTGATATAATGGTATTTTCTCCTATAAGAGTGAGAATACACTAATAAGCATTAATGGTTGAACCTGAATGTGAAGGACTAAAAAAGGCAAGACCCTGTTAAGAGTTTCTTTTGTTCAAAGAATGAATGAATTGATTGTTGTAGTGATGGGTTGTTGGATCCCAGACAATTATAATTGTTGAGGCTAAGCCATGTATGAATAATTCCTCAAGTTTAGAGGACTAATGAGAAAAATTGTAATCTCAGTATATTTGACTTGCAAAGAATGAAACTGGTTGCTAAAATAACCTAGTTAAGCAAAGAAAAAGGAGTTATTTGAACTAATGATAGACCTCATAAAAGAGGAGAAATGACATGAACATATGAGCCAATTTATGAGCTCATGGATATACACAAATGTGTACTTTTCTAGTGACATGAGCACTCATTATGCATGGAAATGTAAGATGTGGATATGATGTAATGCATATATAGTGAGTAATCATGTGTGAACATGCAACTATACATGAAAAAACATATGGTAGGTTGTAAAGTATGGATTTTTGATGGATGATTTGGTCAATAATGACTTGATGTCAACAGGAAAAGTAACAACATAAATGAAATGTTGACAAAGTTACTACATATTGCCTTATGAAACTAGGGTTGTAATGATTAAATGAGAGACTGTTATGAGGTCTGATAAAGGAAGTGTTGGAGCATTCCCACATGGCCAATGGGTCATATTGACATTCGAAGATGGATGGTAGCCATATAGGTATGGCTTGGTGGGAAAGTGGTAATGAGAATGGATTATAGGAAAGGATTCCCTTTGCATAGGCCTGCTAGCAAGGAACTAAATTAAGGCATGAAGAGAAGTGAGAATGGTTGTTTGTCTTCTTTGGGTAATATTGAGATTTCCAAGTTATATTCCTAAATTGTAAATGTTGTTGTAAAAAATGGACAAGAGTGACCTATTGTTGGTTGTTGTCAAGTAAGACAACATAATTATGGATATGTCTGTGAGTTTAGTCCTATGGATGACTGAAATTTCTCCTCAGAAAGGATGTTGTAAAAATATAATAAATGTATATGAAGGATATAAATATTTTCAAGAAATGCACATTTCATAATGTGTGTGTGTGTGTGTGTGTGTGTGTGTGTGTGTGTGTGTGTAAACATACATATATTATTGAATGCATGAGAGGACTTTCTGAGTAAGAGGGTAGTAAGGAAAGATGTATACTTTCCAGGTTTGAAAAACATCATGGATGCATGGCTAACCCTATATTAAAGGTGTCTGAAATATCTTGATGGAATAATAACTTGAGTAGTGCGTATGCCCTACCTTAGAAAGAGCTAATATGAAAGTTGAAAGAGAAAGGAGAAACAATGCTCAATTGTTCCTTTGAGTGTTTCACAAAAAGGATTGTGAACAAATCCCGAGTTAGATAAATTTTAAATAAATATGCATATAAAGTTGCAAAGTGTGTGGGTGGTATACACACACAGAGCATGCTAATGCAAGTAATTAAGTGCATAAAGGTACATATTGAAAACAAGTTGATAATATAAAGATACATGTTTAAACGTAAATCTAAAATGCATAATAAGAATGCATGCTTATATTCCTTATGGAATATTGATTAAATCTTTGAAATAATAAAGCTAAAGTTGATTATATATTGAGATTATTTCATAAGGTATTGGATATGAAACAAGAGGGTTGCATGTTGAAGAAGTTCCCTGTGGAGGAACTATGCAAAGACTCCTTCAAGAGCACATGCCATGGCATTAATGGCTACTAAGAATTAGGCAATGGAATGCAAAGCTTATTTATATAAGAATCATGGATTATATTTTTAAATATCATGCATGAGTAAAAAGACATGCAAACAAATGAGGACCAATTTGATTTATGGCTGTGAAATGTACAAAATGCACAAGTTCATAATTTATTATGAACACAAAGCTTGTTGATGTAGCATGTTGAAATTATCCAAGAAGATAAAGATGAAAATTGGATAAAACTGCTCAAGGAAGAGAGCAAGCAAATCCTAGGAGGGATAGATTGCATAAGCAAAGAAGGATAAAAGGAGGACACTTTTCTCACTATCAACTTTGAATAGTGAGATGGAGTTGTGTTCTTTAAAAGAGAAGCTATGAAAATAGGTGAAGCTGGAAAATGAATGATAAAATTGATAAATATGTTTAAATAAATGGGCATGATTGACCCATGATAAGTAAAGGTAATGAGGTCTTATAAATAACTCAGTTGGACTAAAAGTTCCAGGCTATGTAAAAGTAGTTAGAAAAAGGGAAGAATCCCTTAACTCCTTTCTTATTGTCTATTAGGTTTCTTTAGCTCGAGAAACTGATATGCCGATGAATGTAAATGTATTTAGCATGAGAATGTTGATAAATTTGTGACTACAGAGACAAATAGAGATTTTGATTATGTTTGCACTCATGGAAACATTGAGGGCCATGTGATAGAGTGCATATAGATATGTTGGATCATATCTAAAAATGATTTACTTATTTAAATACATGCATTTTATTTAACATGACAATTGATATGATTGTGAATGTGATGATGCATGTTATAGGTAGGAAATGATTGAGTAGTTAGAGAGGACAACTGTTAATGGCGGATAGTCTCGAGTGGAGGTTAAATGCAAGAAGGTTGTTGATAATATATTAATGGAAGGACCTTGGGAGTCCCCATGAATCACCATTGATGAGGTAATATTAGAAAAGGTGTTGGCAACCATTTAGGTATAAATATTTTCATACTAGTGTGGCATATGGTATGAAGGGATTGGGTAAGAAATCCCTTCTGATATATTTTATTATCTTAATGATATGCATGTGAATTTGAGTGGTTGATGTATTCCATTGATACCCAAGTAGGGTATGACGCAAGAAAGGAACTTGAAGGATAGAGGAAAGAACCTCTAGTAGCCAAGGATGATTGAGATCCTTGCAATTAAATTCATGAACAAAGTGTCATGAATACTTTGACCAATTAGGAATGATTAGGAACAAGGGTGCTCATAAAACAACACATTGATTGAAGCAATGAGGACATGCATGTGTTGGTGTGCAATGGGAATACCCTAGGTTCAAAGATAACATACCAAAAAACCCCTTAGACACCGGCCCTTTCGACATCACCTGCAAGCAAGTGAAGTCTCACCTGAGGCATCTAGAGGGGCTGCATGAACCAAGTTTCTGCAATGGAAGGGGAAGTGAGGAATTCATCATACTCATACTATGCATTATCCATTCATCTATTATGCATGTAGTCTTTGTTACTTAACCTTTGATATTCATTCATTATATCCTATGTGCGACATTACTTTACTTGGCATTCATTCATTTACTAGTTACTACAATGTGTGACATTATGAAAACATATATGAATAACATATTTAGATACTAAGATTTTCATCATCGTCATAAACATAACAAAAAAACACATCACGACACAAGGGTTTAACGTGTTTCACCCCAATTGGGCTACGTGCACAACATATGGATTCTTATATTAGTCATTTATAATCTCCTTACAAATGTTCACTGCACTTACAAAAATATGCAACATGAACCATTACTCAAACCTACGTAGCCATTTTGTTGCAGTGTGAGCCTCACTCCTCAGTCATACCTCAAAACTTCTTCCAAAACTCGACTAACTCCAAAGAACATCACACCAAAAACACTCACTCATAACGTCGAACTGCTTCTACCCAAAAACCCATTACAATTTACAGTTTTACGCAAGGGCTAATCATGTTACAATGTGGACAAAATGTCCCAAAATCCTAACTACTTTTCGTCTTGTGTGCATTGACTCCCTAACATACTTCAATTGCTTTTCACGTGCTACTCCTTAGCCAAAACGTCGCATTATCCATTCATGTGCGATTCCAAAGTCTTATCCAAAACACATGTCCAACATGCCCCTAACACTTACCTATGCCTTGTCTCAATCCACTCAGGCCTTCTTCCACTTCGCCATGAAATTTTTGAATGTCTCCTTTGTTGTTGCGACCTGCTCTTTTACCTCTGTCTCCTTCTGCAAAATTATGTCGGTTGTTGTGGCAGTAACCCGAGCTTGCATCTTCTCGATATTGTCTTCAACTTCCTATTTGACTATACCTCGAGTGGTGACGTAGCCCTCCCCTCAACCCGCGGGTCGGAAGGTTACGTACACAAGATATTTTCCCTTTCTCTGGCCCGAAGAGCTTTCGACAATGGCTCTTCTATTTCCCTTTCACGAAATCTACACCCACAACTAACCTCGAGGATTCCCCCTTGTACTTCAGGAGATCGGACTTCGCACCTTCGCGAATCTTGTGATCAAGTGCCTTGTCTCTCAATCTCCAAAAACCTGAAGCAGTCGACGCTTGACCTTTCCTCCTTCTCTTTCGAATTTCTCCTTATCACGATTTCAGTGGTCGCGATGTCAAGCAACTTGTTCCCGCGATTCCCGAAACCTGATTTACCGAGATTTCGATGCACTCGCAAGGTTGACTTTTTAACGGCCTTTCACTCTGTTGGGACTTCGGACTTCGCGATGTCACGAACCCTAATGCAAAGAATTCAGAACTTCACCCAACGAAACCCCGAAATGGTCAACGGGAATTGACTCCGTGCCGAAAATGGGCCACCTATCCGCCTACCGATTCTGTGGCCCACCAAATCCTTTCATCCTTCGGGACTTCGCGTTTCATGATTTCGCGAGTCCTGTTGCCAAAATTACAAGACTTCCACTCGCGAAAATCCGAAATAAAAGTTCACGGGTAGATCCAATGGCTCCTGGGCTTGGATCTATGGCTCTACTCCTCTTGAGATTAGAACCTTTAGGAATACTCACGGTAACTCCCCTGCTCCTTCGTGACATCTGACATCTCACGGGACTTCGCAGATTCTCCACAGAGAACTCCGACCGTCCATCTCTTTCCTTGAGAACTCGTCCTCTTGTGGTTCGACGTCGCTACACCTTCCTTCAAATTTTCAAGGGGCTTGGCCTCATGCCTTCCTTCATCTCCTTCGAAGTTTTAAATCCTTCTGAACTTTCTCGCAACTTCAAGTCTTTCAGAAAACCCTTGCTCGCACTCCTTGCGGCAGACTTTCAAGCACTTCCAAGTGTTGAAATCCTTTGACTCTGCACACACCTACAGCAGCAGTCTCTCGATACTTTTCTCAGGTCTGCAACTTTAAGACTTTACACAGCCTGCGCACTCCTTGCACGGCTCCTGTGCCTAACTGCACTTCTGAGTGAATGAGAACAAAAACTACTCTATCTGAACTTTCAGAGACAAACCTCTGAACTCTTTGTCAACGCACTCCTTGAGGACAATTCAACTGCACTCCTTGCAGGAACTCTTGCTCAGATAGAGAAACAATTGAAACTCATTCCCCTTACTCTCTCTCTCTCTCTCTCTCTCTCTCTCTCTCTCTCTCTCTCTCTCAGAGTTCAGACATTCAACAAGAAATCATTAATTCATAGCATAAAAGCAAATGTACAATAGAAAGAGTAAAATAACCATGAGCATAACATCCAAAGATGCATACACAGAGAATATTTGAACAGCATGAGTCTAAATCAAAACCTTCTTTGTATTAATCCAGAACTTATGTACATGGAATTCGACTATACAGCTCTCTGCTTCTCTTCTGCTCTCAATTGGCATCATCTCATGCATCTCACGCTCTAATGTTACAATACACAATGAAGGTGTCTATATCCTGTTTCCCTCTTGCGCTCAAAAACTGTCTAATCTAACATTCAATTCTATCTATTTTCATTAACTACTGTAAATGCCTCCTACCTACTAAGGACGAGAGCGGATCACTCAAGGTCTGATTACATTATACAAGTGCGCTCCTTCTTAATTATCTCATTTAAGATTGGCACATTAACTTCAAGAGAATTTCAAAATTTGTGTTGGGTGCTTGTCCAGCTGTCTGTTGTCTCCGCGCTGGCTCGCTTGAGATGCTCCTGCATCAAGTGGTTTCTAAATTTTTTGTCACCCTATATGCTTCTTCTTGTAGTACCTCATGCTTTTGCGTGCGATCCTGCTGCTCTAGCCTTAGCTGATTCATTTCTGAATATAGCTTCATGTTCTCATCCATTGTCGTTACGGTCACCTCTGTCGGTGGTAATGTTCCCATTACTACTTTTAAATTACGTTCATTTTCCTGTGTAGCCTATATCTTTTGGTTGATCTTCTGTAGCTCACTATCTTTGGTTAGTTGTTCTAGATGCCTGTGATTTCTACATAAAGATGAGCACATTCTACATCTAGGTTCTTTATGCTTTGTTCCCTTTTCTCCCTTTCTTCTCCAATATTGACTAGATAAATATCTCTAGGGTTATTTGAGCCACTCTTTGGCTACCCCCTCTCCCCAAAACCCCCCTCACTAACCGAAAACTATTTTTGCAATTTATTGTTATATTTCCTACACTTATATTATAGAATTGGTGTGGAATTAACAAGCCTAATGCTAGTTATGGTTAGTGCTTTAGAGTTTAATTCTAGTTAAGGTTAGTACTTTAGAGTTTATTGTATTCATTTTAAATACTAAAAAAAGATTGAGAAAGGTATGTTTCTATTATGTTGTATGCATGTATTAAGGAGAGCCGTATGTTAGAGATCTACTTGATTAACTTGTAACTAAAATCAAAACCAAACTTCTTTTTCCAAGTATTCCATGTTCTATATTTTGTATTTCATTTATTAAATTCTTACTTCGAAAAGAAAGATAAAATATCTATCATGAGAATCCATTTTTTTTTCCAAATATTCATTTTTCTATCTTTTACATTTTATTTATTAAATTCTTGCTTTGGAAAGAATGATCAAATATCTATCCTTTCTCTATCAATGAGAATCCAACCTTCTCATTGTAACTAGTAATTATCATTGGAATTTTGAATCCATCGAACAAAAATGGTAACTCTGTCATGGAAGAATTCTTACAATTCTTCCTCTTTTGGGTTGGTTTTTCCTAATTTTTGTTAATTTGTTTGTTTACTGCCAAGATTTATGAGTTTGCTTCTTTTCAACTTTAGGAACATAGAATTATATCAAGTTTCAGTTTTTAGTTTTTTTCCACTTTGCCTTCTACTTGTAAACCACTTCAACAATAATCACAACCAACTCATAATTTGTTTTTGGTCATACCATGAGCTCATAGGCTTCACTTTTATAAGACACAAGCAACACATGGGTTTCCTTTTTAGGCCCCTATGAGCACACTTATAGAATGCAAAAAAAATATATACATGTAAATTACAAATCCAAATTTCATAATTCTCTATGAGATTTGGAGCACCTTTTCCCTATTTGGATGCTTGGTAGAGCTTAGTTTTAGTTGTTTTTCATTATGTTTTTGTAAGCACTAAAAAAAATATTACAAATAATTTTTAAAAAAAATGTTTTCTTGATTAAGAGATTTGAATATGGTAAATAATTAAAAAAATGTTTTATTGATTTAAGAATTTCTTTAAGTAGTTTGATGCATTGTGAAGTGACTACATTTAAAGGAAAATATTATATTCCTTTTATTAGCATATTATTATGAAAATTTAAAGGAGTTGATTGCTTTGATTATTTTAAATGTTTTTTTGAAAATTTAAATTAGATTTGGGTTTGGAAAAAGCTTTTTTAGTTTTTTCATATTTTTTATAAGTTTTTTTTTAATTAAGTATCTTTTTCAAGTTCAAAGTAGTGTTTTTTCTTTTTCTTTTTTTTTTTTAATTTTAGAACATTATTTTTTTCTTGGGCCTTCCACATCTCCTAAGTGAAATATATATTTCAAAGAAAAACTTAATTAAAATAAACTAGACTCTCTTATTTGATAGAAAACCAACATTAGTCTAGCTTTTAGGGTCTTTGTTGTAGGTCTAGAGAGTAAATTATCCAAGGCCACAAAATGAAACTAGAAGTTGACTAAAGAGTGAAAAGGTATTATAGTAGTGAGCGATACTTATGGGGAAAGTGCATCTAGCACATGCGTTAAGCATGAGGTTAAATCTAGTTAAGTGTTTAGATATCCCCTCACACTTAGTTAATGTGTGGATATGTAGTATGATACTTGAGTCAAGTTAATATGTTACTTAGAGTGACACCTTTTTGTTGAAGTTTTAGCAATAGGAAAAAATACTATATGTCCTTGCCCATTGTGAAATCTTGTTCCATGACTAATTTTCGTAGTTTTCAATCATGCATAGGCATCCTTAGTTGTGTCTCCTAGGTTGCACATAGGTGGATACAAGTGGGAAGTGTTGCAGTACCTAAGGAAGATAGATAATCTTTCTTGAAGCCCCCCTTCGAGGATTCCTTCTTGGGAAGGAGATTTCAACTTGGGCAACAACTTCATGGGGTTTATATGACCCCTTCTTGTACCTTTGCTAGTTAAATTGGGCCATAATCATCCTAGATTGACCTTCAGATGGCCCTTTTTGTCTCTTTACTAGTTGGACTCGGGGATTTAACCACTCTGGTAAATTTTGGAAGAGTGGGTTTGCTTGGATGAATCTTAGAGAGTCTCTTATATGGTTGTGTCTATTGTGTTTTTTAGGGGGCAAGTTATAACATATGTAGATTATGTTGGGGGCATTTATACTATTGAAAAAACTAGACAAATGGGACATAAACCTAAGTTTTCTTACAAGCATTACATGGGAGATCATCTTAATCATATATGTCCTACCATTCTAGAGATATAAAGCATATGTTCCTCACCTCAAGGATCCCTTTCTCCTAAACAACCTTTGATTTTCTAGTATCCCCTTCTTGAACAACCATTGGTTGATGAAGTGATTGAGCCGATGCACTTCACTCAATCCCACTACTCCTCTTAAAAATGATGTGACCATCGATCAAGTTTTCTTTACTTCTAATTGAAAACTTTATAAACATGGGGGTACCATAATCAATTCAGTTCAAGTGTGCACCTTCGTAGATCTAGGTTCATTACCTTTATATGAAATAGTCTAGATAAGCCTCACCTTTCATATTCTTTACCCTTCCAAATAAGGGTTGAAAGTAATTCATGCACAGTTCATTAATATATAATATATGAAGAAGTTTCCTCTAGAATTTTATCCTCATCTACTTGGAATTTTGGGCTCTCCCAACCTTGTGTCAACTACCAACTAGATATTGGGTTTTTGTTGGCCCTTGACCAAGTTTTGGGAGATCCTTGGTCAAGTGTGACCTATTTTGGGACTTTGACAGCCTGTCAAAGACGGAGCGCAAGATGAAGCAGAGATCATCGGATCTCAGACCCTTTTTTGGATTTGGGAATATGTAACGGGAATGGGATGTCGGCCCATGGGTTTACCCATGTTTAGGTCTATTTTGTAATGTATAAATAGATGTCTACGCAATGTAAGAAAGGGGGAATAGGCATCTATGTGATGTGAGGATGACAAGCTAAGTGTTAAGTGCAAGTTGGGTTTGTAAATGCTCTGTCCATATTGTGAGAAACTTGTAGAGATAAGTGCAAGTGGTGTAACAGACTGAGAAGGCTTTCTGCTAGACCTAGTTCGGGGAAGGAGGATCTGGTGAGATATGCGCAGATCTCCTGTCCTATGCGGAGTAGGGTTTTTGTGGCTCTGTGCATGTAGATGACTGATTGAAGCTAATAAAGAAGATGAGTTGGTGGACGTAGCCCCAGGGTGGGGGTGAACCACGTAAATATTGTGTTATTTTGCTCTGTGCGATGTTCTGGTGTATTTATGTGTTATTTGCTAAGTGCTTGATATAGATAGATAGATAGATATATTTATGCTTTGTGCTTATGATGCATCTGAATGTTAGATATGATATAGGTGAATGTGCTCAGTGCTTGAATCTACTAGATCTGATCCATTTCTTTATTCTAAGTGCTTAAATACATTAGATCTGGATGAATGCTAGGATGCTCTGTTTTATTTGCGAAGTAAATATTGGGTAAATAATGATGAACTAATGGTGTTAAGTGCTCTATTAAGTATTATAATCACAGATCTGTGTCCCAACTAAGGTTGTAGACACCTGAGTCCTGCAACCACCCCTGCCTCTACCTCGGGTGAGACTTCATATGCTTCGCAGGTGTTGTCGAAAGGGTCAATAGTTAGGGTTTTGTTGGTGCGTTGTTGTAGCATTGAACCCTGGGTATGCCCCTGTGCCAACAAATGGTTCTGTTTTCGAGACTTGAAATTGTGATTGTTGGGAACTGAGGAAGAAGAATCTTTGTGCAAAGATCTGACCTGAAACTATGACTGTTGGGAACTAAGGAAGAAGAAGCTTTTTGCAAAGATCTGACCTGAAACTATGAAATCTCTATGCATAGATATATTGCTCTAGTGCGCAGTACTCTACTTAGTTTGGCAAACTCTGTGCTAAGGAAAAGAAGTCTGATCTGAAGAAAAGAGGTAAGATCTGAAAGCTTTGTGCTCTGAGAAAGGAAAAAGTGAGACTTTTTTATTAAAAGAGGTAAGATCTGAAAGCTTTGTGCTCTGATAAAGGTAAGAATATTGAAAAGTTCTAGATCTGAAAGCTTTGTGCTCTATAGAAGTAAGATAAGTGAAAATTTGTGTTTCAACAACATGGATCTAGGTATGTTTGATAGATTCAATCCTAGCTTGAAAACTAGGGTATTAATAGATGAAAGAAGATTTGATATGACTAGATCTGATAAGAATAGTGAAAAATATGTTATGCCCATGCATAGAAAGAATGTTTGGACTAATAAGTGTATGCAGGACCCTAGAAAGAAATGTTTGCAGGTTAGATACCATGATCCTAGCGCGCAGTGCAGGAAAGGCTAGGGATCATTTAAACAAAAGAGAGGATTAAGCCTCTGTTACAGTTGTAGAAGATCGGGATATCTTGCTAAGGAATTCCTTGGGAGAAGACCTAGTTGTCTTTGTCGCAAAGCTATGGACCATGAAGTATTGGATTGTCCTAAAATGATTTCTAAGCTTGAAGAAATGAACATGAGACAAGAAAACCCTAAGGAAGATCCAGAAACTAAGATTTTGACAAAACCCCAACAAGAATTAGAGAAAGTGTTGCTACAAATGAAAGAAACCCTGAATGACCACCGACATGTCAGATTATCAGAAATTTTCAAAGAAAAAGAATGCCTTGAAGCAAGAATAGGAGACTTCAACATTGATTATGTTCTAGATGAGGAAACACAGGTGAATATTATGACAGAAAGAACTTGGGAAGCTATAGGGAGGCCTACTATGATTCCTTCATTAGGAGGAATAGGACTATTCAAAGGAAAGTTGATAAACCTATGTGGGAAGCTCACTCGAATACCTATGAATGTCAATGGAACTTTGACAGAGGAAGATTTTGAGATTATTAAATTTATTGAGAACAGTGCCCCATTTACCATGCTACTAGGAAAACCTTGGTTTGAAAGAGATCAGGCCAGAAGGAAAGAAGAAGAATAAGTTTTAGAGAAGAAGAAGCAAGAGTTAAAAGAATTCATGACTAGAAGGATCGCACACTTGATTGAAGAACAAAAGAACAGATCAAAGCTATTTAACACCAAAAACCTAGATGTTGAAGTTGCAAGAACACTAGAATACCCACAAAATATTGAAGTACCTATTCCAGGTAAAGAAGAAGAATCACCCTCGAATCTTAGGAAAAAATCTCAACAACACGAAGTACCTATGCCAAAAGAAGATAAGAATCAAAATGGGAAAAGGCCTACCGAGACGAAGCTCACTGGTAAGAAGGCTAGAAATCTAAGTACGAAGAGAGCTAAGATCGACAAGTTGCAGAAGGTTCCAGAGGGAACCTCGCAGAAGGAAAATTTGCAAAATTGGAGCTTCGTCGGGATATCATAATAGCGACACATGGCACTCGCCATGGCGAAGCAATATATCTATTGGGGACATTATAACCGTTAGACCAACGCTTCGAATGGGTAGGAATATATTTATGGACAAACAACTCGCCATATGACCATTGGGACCGTACCATAACGGACAGAAAAAAGTTAATGAAGCCTTCATACCCATTGCAAGTGACCCGTTGTCGAATTACCTATTTATCCCATCATGCCATGCACCGAGAACACTTTTTCCAACTAAGAGTTTGAGCCTACAAACTAAGTTGATTTTTCACAGTGATCATCATGCTCTTGCTCTCTATCCCATTGTTGTGTCTAAGTTACTCCCCGAACCCAAGATTGTTAACTCCAAGTGTGTTTATCAGACGAGTTGAGCGTTGAAGAGAAATTTGTTGAAGAAGTTTTGATCGATCTCATGACTAAGAGAGTCATGTCAATGTCTACAGGTGTATAAGCATCATCGACGAGAGGACTGCCAACCTCTTCGTCCATTGCTCGCGGAGCTGGACCATCTCAGCCATCTGATGAAAAGTGAACCAAGCACAGGGATGATCTAGCGAATGCCAAATTGATCCCGACCATATTACCCGCCTATATTCCACCCCTAAGCGAAGTAGTAAATTGAGACAGTGTGCCCAGAGATTTCGAATACACCTTGGTTACGGCATACCTCCCGAAGGGGATATGCACAGTTCAAGCAGAACAAGATAAAATTACAGTGTTGAAGTTTAACGACTTCAACCTTGGAGATCGCAAAGTCTATAACATGCTCTCCCCACATAAGTACCTGACCAGAACTAAGGGGAATAATTTGAAGATAATCCCCCAGTCGTGGAATATGAACCTCGCGCAGTCCACCCTGCTAAACATCATGAAGATTCCTCACTTCAGACGACACCAGGAGGTGAATGCATGTGTCAAGCTAATGTTGTCTTATTACCATGGCAGCTATTTGTGGATAAACCGTTGTTTAACAATTGATCCAACGCTAATCAATCGGATCATAGGGTTGAGTATGCAAGGACTTGATCCACAAGAGTTTTACCCTAGAAACGCCATGGATTGCACTCTAGCATATAAGATCAAAGACACTTACAACAATGTCGAGAAGGGCACGTGAGGCTACAGGGTAGCTTCTATCCAGAGTGGCATAGTGCGCCTCGCCTGTCAGTTGATTGCAGGGAAGTTAGTGCAAAAGAACCAACCCACCCAAGTCACCGGTTTTGTAGTCGACCTCGCAGGGAAGTGCGCGGAAGGCCTTCAGATGAAATGGGAGAAGTACCTGGTGAACCAGTTGGAACTCGACTGCATAGAAACATAGGATCAGGGATAGGAATTTCATTTCATCTGGCTCTTGATCCTTATAGATTTTATTGCCTAGGAGATGCCGGAAGGTACGACCTTCCCAGACATTGAGCCATTTGAACCACTGGCTGCGAAGTTCAGTACACTGTGGTACTCAAGAAACATGAATAAACAGTGGAATTCAAATGATGTTTTTCATACCTACTACAATCAGCTAAAGATAGCCATACATTCCGAGCCTTGCATGACTCCAAACACTCTACACCGATTTAGGCCTTTGATGAAGTTTAGCACAGATCGGCATTTTATTTACATCACAATGCACGTCGATGAACACAAGCAACAGTTTCAATCCTACTATAAGCTGACGAAGGAGGACTTGGAGGAGATCACAAAGGAATGGTCGGGGGACCTCCTTATTCCAGCAGACCCTACGGAGATATCTAACATCGACAGCCCAGAAACAACGCAGGATACACCTGGACCAAGCAAAACAAAGAAGAATGAAGAGGTCCAAGAATTAGACAATGCATCTATGAAGATTGCTTCCATATCACCAGAGCAAGGACGTGATGGCGAAGAGTTAGATGAAAAAGAAGTCGAACAGAAGCAAGGATACGAGGTTGATCCCCTGAAGAAGAGGAAAGGTTCACCTCCGAAACCTTCCTCCCGGAAGAAATTGAAGGCTACCATGACTAATATGTAGATCGTGCTCACCTCCGATGACTTCGACTTCCTCATAGAAGCCATGCAAAATGCTTCACTGGAAATAACAAAAAAACAAGAAGCAAATCAAGAGGAGATGTATGATCGAATTGAGACTGAACTCTGAGGGGTACAGCAGGCCCTACAGTCCATCCGCGCAGTCTCCACTGCACTCAGAGAACCAGAATTGGGAGATGAGCCATCTCAACTCCACCGCCTAGCCGATACAGTCGAAGCTCATCTTCGACGAGCACAGGAAGAAATAGCGCAAGCCACCCAGGCTTTGACACAAGTACAAGGAGCACTCATGGAGCAATGCAGTGCTGCAGAACAGGAAAATCTTGCTCTCCAAGAGAAGTTTGATGAAGAAAAAGAACATCTACAACAAGAAAAGGAACAATTGCTTACAGAGAAACTTGAATTAAAAGAAGCGGTCAATAGAGCACTTCGCTCTGTGATAGTCTTAGAAATCAAGGTAGAAGACCGAGTTGCATAGCAGGTGAACCAGCTCGTAGAAGTCATCCAACAACTACAACAACGCATAGTAGATCTAGAGATACGCACTGTACCTGAGACCCCACAAGATGTAAGATACCAAAGAGAAGAAACCGTTAGGAGTGCAGTTGAAAGGCTAAAGGCTCTTACCCTGGAATGTAAGCAACTCACTGATCGCAGTGCCCGGACCTATGAACAACTCATGGAGAACCTGGAATTGAAGGCACTAGAGTCGCAGCTCCAAGAGGTGAAGTATCAAGCTGAAAAGATACAAGTGCAAATGAAGTCCCTGTCAATTGTGGAAAGAATGAAGCGCTCCCAAGAGAAACGCATTGCATAGTAGCATATCCATACTATCTAGAGCAGAGTTATGGAGGTAACTAAGAAACTCCAACCCGTACAAGACAAGGTCTATCAATTTTTTACAGAAGTAGAAGGCCAAGGAGCAAAGCTAGAGTAGTTTTTCACTACAGTTGAACAACGTCTAGAGGGACCTATCAACGATGCAGTCATCCAAGAGTTCGTTGAACAGGAAGTCGTAGCATAACAACAATTCGAAGCAGCTCAAGGCATTCGAAGCAGAACTAATCAAACCAGAGTGACTCGGGATGAGTCACAGGCGAGTGTTGGGGGCCTGTTGGCCCTTGACCAAGTTTTTGGAGATCCTTGGTCAAGTGTTACCTATTTTGGGACTTCGACAGCTTGTCGAAGGTGGAGCGCAAAACAAAGCATAGATCGTGGGATCTCGAGCCTTTTTGGGGTCTTTTTTGGGATTTGGGAATATGTAACAAGAATGGGATATCAGCCCATGGGTTTACCCATGTTTAGGCCTATTTTGTAAAGTATAAATAGATGTCTAGGCAATGTAAGAAAGGGGGAATAGGCATCTATGTGATGTGAGGCTGACAAGCTAAGTTCTAAGTGCAAGTTGGGTTTGTAAATGCTTTGTGCATATTGTGAGAAACTTGTAGAGCTAAGTGCAAGTGGTTGTAATAAACTGAGAAGGCTTTGTGCTAGACCTAGCTCGGGGAAGGATAATATGGCGAGATGCGCACAGATCTCCTATCCTATGCAGAGTAGGGTTTTTGTGGCTCTGTGCATGTAGACGACTGATTGAAGCTAATAAAGAAGAAGAGTTGGTGGACGTAGCCCCAAGCTAGGGGTGAACCACGTAAATACTCTGTTATTCTGCTCTGTGCGATGTTCTGATGTATTTATGTGTTATTTGCTAAGTGCTTGATATCGATAGATAGATAGATCTGTTTATTCTTTTTGCTTATGATGAATCTGGATGTTAGATCTGATATAGGTGAATGTGCTTAGTGATTGAATCTACTAGATCTGATCCATTTATGTATGCTAAGTGCTTAAATACATTAGATCTGGGTGAATGTTGCGATGCTCTGTTTTATCTGTGAAGTAGATATTGGGTAAATGATGATGAACTAACGGTGCTAAGTTCTCTATTAAGTATTATAATCACATATATGTGTCCCAGCTAAGGTTGCAGACACCTGAGTCCTGCAACCACCCCTGCCTCTACCTCGGGTGAGACTTCATCTGCTTCGCAGGTGTTGCCAAAAGGGCTGGTGGTTAAAGTTTTGTTGGTGCATTGTTGTAGTGTTGAACCCTGGGTTTGCCCCTATGCCAACAGTTTTGATAGAAGACCTTGTGAACCCTTGGGGGTGCTTCTTCAATTTCCTATTTCCTTAGGTGCGAAGATTGTCTTAGTCGATGTTATAGTTATGGAAGGCTCGTTAGACTTCAATATGCTCCTTGGGTGTGATTATATATAAGTCATCAATGTTGTGGTGTCTACAGTCTTTCGTGTGATGTGTTTTCCTCATAACATAAGCATTGCTACTATTGATAATCTCACATTCTTTGATTGTCGCTATTGATCGACTCACATTCTTTGAAAACTTATATTATGTTATGTCTAAAGTGGATTTTTCATTATGGGACTCATACACTTACATGTTTTTTTTCAATGTACTATACAATATGGGAAACTTTTCTAGCATTTTCCCTGATTTTGAAGATGGTACCTAGGGTAAACTAAATTCTTCAAGGTATAAATCCAGGTCACAACTTCTCATGTGGAGCCGAATAATTTTCAAGATATAACTCGTGAATAGTTTAAGAATTAACTTATGAACTATTGACTCGCGAAGAATCCAACAATTAACTTGCTCATTTCTCATCGAAAATTTGAACACAGGAAGAGAAATTAAAATATCTACATCCACACCAATCAAATTATTACCCCTTAACAACAAACTTACATTTTAATGTATCCCTAATTTAGGGTTTGTAAAATCCTTAAAATATACAATAGCTAACTTCCTATCCATCTAAATAATACAAGTAAATAGAAATTAATATCCAATTCCACACCACCTATCAATAATTACTTTGAAAAAAATATCATGATTACTTTACACCATTTCACGAGCAACACCCTCAAATGAGTGATGCAACTTACACCCCACCTTTTTTAGTGAAGCCATTCTACACCATCTTTTAATTCATGGTACTAATTTGAACTAACGCACATTAAATGACGTGAGCCATACCACACATCTAGACGAGATTGCAAGGCTTTGTGCATCCCAAGGTAAAGTGGATCTACCCTAGTTGAAGCGGTAAGAACGTTTACATGTATGCAAAAGTACTATAGGTTTTTATATATGATTGTTTTTTCATTTTTTTTAATTACCCAAATACATGTTTGAAATAAAAATGACTTATTTCAAATTGAAAGCTTAAAGATCTGTTATATTTTACATATTTGTTTGTTTTATTTAAATAAATATAAATTAAATTTATTATTCAAATAATTTTTGGATTTATTATAAAATAGATTATAATTTATTATAATAAAATTTTGAAATTAACATACATTTATTTTGATTATTATATTCTTAATTAATTTTAAAACATATAAAATATATTTTAATATTATTTATTATTAAATTTTAAAATATATTTAAAACTTAAATATGCATATTATTATCATGTAAATGTAAATTTTACATTTTCAATCTTATACTTTATTTGAAATTTAAATCGAATAAAAAGTTGGACCAAAAATTAACATCTAAAATATTTGTCAATGGGTAACAATTGTTTTTTGGAGAGAGGAAGCTCTTCCTTGTTTAGGACACAAAGTGTTGCTCGGGAAATCACATGGATTTTCTCATACACTTAGGCTAACATGTTTGTTCCACATTTTCTTTGATTTTCTTTAGAACTCTATCATAGTGGGTTGTCATTTGACAACTATATGATTTTCTAACATTTATATCACTTATGACAACCATGTGGTAGTGTGGCAACTAGGTGTTGGTTGTGTTGGAGCACTTAGTACGAGTAAACTTTATTAAAACTTAAATAAAAATTGTAAAAAAAATATTTTGTAAATTATAATTTTTAAATTTTAAGTTGATGGTTTAGGTAATGTTTTATAGATCTTTATTTAACATTACTTACTATGAGAATTCAATTTATAAGGATTAACAAAATTGTTAATAAGAATAACATTTATGTCTAATTTATATGTGATACATTTGTAAGTAGTTAAACATTATTGTATATGTCTTTACTTTATAGGGATTCTTATTTAACATTTTATTATATTTATTTAATTTAGATGTAATGAATATGGAAGGTGTTAAATATTCTTTTCACTTTTTTTTTTTTTTATAGAATCGTTGGCTTTAAGCTAGGAAATGTCACATCAAAAATTTCAAATTTGATACTATTAAATTAATAAGATTGTTTTGCATCGAACATAATTATGCATTTTTAACAACAGTAATTCTCAAACACAATTATAACAAAAAACTCATAACAAGAATCTCATAAATAATAACACAACATTCAATATTTAAAACAAATACATAGAATGCACTTATTTTTGTAAATAAAATATCAACTGCGTGCAGACCTCAGACTTTCCTCCCACTCATAGACTCGGTTGCTTATAAACTCTCAATAACAAGTCACTCTTGAGTTGGGGATAGAAACTCCACCAAGGAAGGATTCTTAAGTCATGCTATGGTCTAACCAACATAGTAAAAACGCAGGTCAAGGTGCCAATTGTTGCAACTAGCCTACAACCTCTCATTTCCCTCAGCCTGTCCCACCCCAGGAAGTGTGCCCCTTCTCTGTTCAATAGTCATTCAACTGCTCCACTTCCCTTTTGGGGCTTCAAAAAAAGGTCAGACATAAAGTCTCAGAACATATAGCTATTTCCCAACAAACCCAGGTAACATCTCCCAGGAGTTCTCTCACCCAGAGAGAATTATTCTGGGCTTGAAAAACTACTTACTCAAAGTACTCACAGGATTTACAACCTGCTTCTTTAGCTCAGACCTCCCAAGAATCTCTGGTTACAAACAATTGTAAAAGCTCCCAAGTACAGACACAACTATGGGTGTAGGAAGATAAAAATGGTAGGAGAGAATCATGAGAGTGTGATGGGAATAATGGTAAGAATGATGAGTGAATCCTGGGAAATGTACTAAGTTCCCACAACATATGTGCATGTTCCCAACTTGACACCATTCATGTTGGGAACTACCTTGGGTCCACTTGAAATACATCCCCCCACTTCTAGAAACTTAGGATATATTTATATCCCTAACTTAGACTTTAGGAATATTAATAGAATATTCCTTTGGGCTTAATCCCCCTTGGCTTATCCCCTCTTCTTAGACTCTTAGCTCCCCTTTCCCTTTCTAGTGGATTTTATCCCCCCATACTCTTTTGTCTGGTGGGTTTGTAGCAGTGATGTAATTTTATTAATAGCCTATTGCAATTATATGTTACAATGATAGGTTCACTAGCCTTTTAGCATTCTGGCTCTCCATCTTAATAACCACACAAGCACTCTGGCCTCAAAACATATATACAAAGGTACTCTGGCCCAAAATATCTTGGCTCACCAACATATATGTATATTTACAATTGGGGTTCATCCTAGGATTATTACATCCCCCCCCCGCCTTATTTTTGCATTATCCTTAGTGCATTATATACACGTGTACGATAAAAAATCTTCAAAAGTATTCAAAAAGATATAGGTACTCTGTCTGCATGGCCTATTCATGCTCCCAGGTTTCATTTGCAGGATCGTAACTAGTCTACTGGACCTTTACCAGCCTATTGCTCAATTCCAGAGCAGCTTGATTTTTTGATCCAATATGCACACCAGTTTTACTCAGAAGTCTCTGTCTTGCTCCACCTGAATCACATTCCAATAAATTACATGATTAGCATCAGCTACATACTTTTTAAGAAAAGATACATGGAATACATTATGAATGCACATGGATGCAAGTTGTCCAAGCATGTATGCAACAGGGCCAATATTTTCCAAAATATCAAATGGCCCACAATAACGTGTTTCCAGTTTTGAACAGTTCCCCAATTTCAAGGAACTTCTCTTGGCCTTCAATTTCAAGAGCACATGGTCACCCTTTAAACTCTCTGTGAGTTATGCCTTTATCTACATATATTTTATGTTTGTCTTTGGCAACCTTTAAATTTTGTTTTATCTTCACCATTTGTTCTTCCATTTCCTTGAATAATTCTGGCCCAACCACTGCTATGTCTGTTGGATCGTCCTAGCTCACAGGTATGTTGCACTTTATACCATAATGCCTCAAATGGGATCATCATTAAAGATGTTTGATACCCATTATTATAAGCAAACTCAACCAAATGCAAACAATCTTCCCATATTGATGGTTTATCCATCACATACATCCTCAACATATCCTCAATCACTTGATTGACCCTTTCTGTTTTCCCATTTAACTATGTATGATAAGTTGTGCTAAATTTCATGTTTGTTCCAAATCCTTTGGATTCCAAAAATTTGATCTAAATTTGGGATCTCTATCAGAAACAATTTCCTTAGGCATACCATGAAGCATAGAAATTTCCCTCATACAAATTTATGCAATATTAGTTGCCTTATGAGTTAACTTCACTGGAATAAAATGAGAAGCTTTAGTGAGCTTATCCACCACCACCATTATGGAATCATGTTTCTCGGTTGTTTTGGGCAGTTTAGTGATTAAATCAATTGTTACAACTCACATTTCCACTCAAGAATGGGTAATGGTTGTAGAAAACCAATTGTGTGTCTATGCTCAACCTTTACCTTCTGACATTCCAAACATCTAGCTATATAATCAACCACCTCTTTCTTCATACCTGGCCATAAATATTGGCTCTTGACATCTGCAATTGTCTTTTGGTAACGTGGGTGCCCAACATAAGGCACATTATGCATCTCTTTCATCGCCATATTTTTCAACTCCTGAAAATTAGGCACATAAACTCTGCCCCTATATATGAGGATCCCATCCTCTCTTAACTCATAGTCTTCAATTTTCTGCTACAAATTGCCTTCTATAATTTTTCCTTTATCTCCATATAATGTTGATATGATTTTGCAACTTCCAAAATTATGTCTTTTAAATCAAATTTATACATGCTAATGGTTATAGCATGCATCTCATGCACCCTCTTGTTGAGTGCATCAACCACCTTGTTCTCCTTTCCTTTGATATTTTTAATATCAAATTCATACTCACTTAGGAATTCCAACCATCTATTTTTCTTGGTATTCAAGGTTGGTTGTCCAAACAAATATTTTAGACCACTATGGTATGTCCTCAAATCAAATATTCTTCCCATGAGGTACTGCCTCCAAATATTCAAGGTATGCACTATGAATACCAATTCTAAATAATGAGTGACATAGTGTCTCTCATGCTCTTTTAACTTCCTTGATTCATAGCATACCACATGCCCATTCTGACTAAGGACTCCTTCAAGCCCTCGCTTGCATGGATCGGTGCATACAACAAAATCTTCATTTGGAATAACTGTTGGCATGTTTTACAGGCAGCGTATGCTTGTCATTGATGGAAAGTACGACAGCGATGATGGCTTGAGTACAGAAAGAATGTAACAAACGGGCACCAGAAGTAGTTTGGGAAGACGCTGCAAAGCAAGCTCGATAAGATCAAAAGAGATAGTGCAGAGGATGGTTGGAAAGCTTTATAGGCAGTATGCGCTTGTCATTGATGGAAAGATCAGAGTATGCAGCAAAGGCAAAACAAGGACAAAGTATGCTCGGGAGGAGAAGCGTCATTGATCGCTAGATCCCATCTTGAATTCCCGATGGCCGTCAAATCTGAATGTAGACAAGAAGAGCGTGCTGAAGAGGAGGATAGATCTCAGGCGTTAGATCCAAGCGCGGGATCCGACCATCATTGGATCAAGCAGAACCTGAACATTCTTTAAAGTGTAAGGAGAAGCGGGCGTACAAAATCCCGAAAGAAGGAGGACCGTCCATTTACAGGCAGGACATGTGGACACAGATCAACATTTCCCTGATTGGAAAGTCAACAGAATGAAATGCTCCAACCTTTCAACTCACGAAATCGTGATATGCGAAACTGCGATATAATCTCGACCGTTGGATCGAGGAAAAATATGGACCGTTGATCAGACAAAATGAAGGATCGTGGAGTTGCGAAATCCCGATAAAATAGTGACCATTGATCCAAGAGGGACACATGGGGAAAGATCGTCATTTCGGTGACTGGAGAGTCAAAGGAACGGGGTTCCCTAACCTCTCGAATTCGCAATATGCGAAATCTCAACTTAACCACAGCCATCAGATCAAGATGTGATCTGCACCGTTGATCCAACTCCATTTCGGAGTTTCGCGGATCGAAAGTTGGAGATGTCAAAGAATATTAACCACAGGAATCCCGAAATCGCGATATGCGAAATCACGACTTAATCTGATCCGTCAGATCAAGGTTTGATCTGGACCATTGATCCCAGTCCATTTCGGAGTTTTGGAAATCGAGAGATGGAGAAGTCAGAGACTCTCAACATTAGGAGTCCCGAAGTGCCGAAATGCGAAATCCCGAAACAAGACACGTCAGCAAACCTAAGAACACGTGGCACAACCAGGCAATGACAGGTGTCAAGCTGATTCAACATTTCAAGCACATGTAAGTCACAAATCAGAGCGACACGTGGCAGTTATTCAACACGTGTCAATCCATGTGTGACATCAGCAGGTTTACACCTCTTTGGAGTTTCGAAAATCGGGAGATGGAGATGTCAAGAAACTCTCAGCATCAGGAGTCCCGAAATGCCGAATTATGAAATGCCAAAATCCCGTCAACCGTCCATCTCTAGGGGTTATGTGGACCATTGATCCGACTCCCTTTTGGAGTTTCGTGGATCGGGAGTTGGAAGCATCAAGAACATTCACCACAGGAATGTCGAAATCACGATATGCGAAATCGTGAAATGATCTGAACCATCAAATCAAGTGTTGATAGGGACCGTTGATCCCACGCCATTTCGGGGTTTCGGGGATCGTGACTTGGAGAGTTGAGATATCTCATCTCCAGACTCACGAAATGCGAAATCACGAAAGCACCTTATGCATAAGGCCATGGTCACAGCCCTTGGTCACATCAGCGAGAGATGGAGGAAAGAGCTAGAGCAACCACGCTCAGTTTCGGGGATCGCGACTAGGGATGTCGAGATGCATGGTCACACGAATGTCGAATTGATGAATGCCAAAATGCTGAAATGAATGCAAGATCCCATGGAATCAATCCAACGGTACAGGTGAATTTGAACAAGATCGGAGGGCTACTGTAGCTCGACACAGTGTAACTGCCAAAAACCACTAATCGTTTCTACCAGAGGACTCGAAGACACTTCTATGTGATCGCCAGAGGAGATGAAGAGTCGCTAAGCTTCGCCCAGTGAAGAAAGAGGATTCCTAGAGGGATTGACAGATGGATGAGCGTTGAAGTCTGTAACTGAACCAGAAGGCATAAGCTCAACTGTGCCAGAGAAGACGAGGAGTCTCAACTGCCAGAGACGTTGAGGAATCTCAGCAGAACACCCAGTGATGTTGAACGCATGGAGTGAACCACCAGAGAAGCTGAAGAGTTGCGATGATCAAGGAAAAGCACTCAAGATGTGCAGGAGATTGGTGGAGGTGTGAGCATGCAAAGGCATGGCAAATATTGCATGCACAAAGACAACAGAGACTATAAGAATGTGGAAGGAAGAAGAGATGAGGTTGTCATTGTGGGGAAGGATTCAAGGGTGAGCAAGGAGGCAGAGTGCAGGTGTAGAAATGCATGGGAGAGGAAAGTTGCATCAAAGGGATATGGTGCAGAGAGTATAAAAGACAGAAGAACAAAAAGTGGAAGTGGCGTGCAGAAGACACTGATGCAGACAGAGCAGAGTAGTGTAACAGAACAGTGACAAGGCTGGTAATCCATTGAATAACTTTATATCACTATAATAAGTTTTAGTAACAAGGAATTTATATACCAGGGTGGTTGGGAGGTGCTAGGGAGGACTGGTGTCCTCAAAGGTTCAAGTGGGTGCTTGAACACAGGGAGTTGGTGCTTCCTTCTA
>ML785124.1:26532-45059 GCA_009831015.1 Picea engelmannii | reverse complement strand
ATGTGTTGAAAGTTTCTTTCACAATCGGAAGTCCACTCAAATCTCACACCCTTATTTTGCAAATATGTGATTAGGTGTGCAATCTTTGAGAAACCTTCAATAAATATTCTATAGTAACCTGCAAGTCCCATGAAATATCTCACCTCTGAGACATTCTTTGGTACTAGCCATCTCTCAATAGCTCTTGTCTTTTCTAGATCCATTACTATCCCTTCCTATGATATGATATGGCCCAAATAATCTATCTGCCTCTGATAAAATGTGCACTTGTTCAACTTTGCATACAACTGATACTCCCTCAATACTCGTAGCACCATCCTCAAGTGTTGTTCATTCTCTTCTTCAAACTTAGATTAAATAAGTATGCCACCCCAAAATACAATGACAAACCTATCTAAGTAATCTTTGAAAATACCATTCATTAAACACATGAACACAGTTGGTGCATTTGACAACCTAAATGGCACATTTATGAGCTCATAATGGCCATACCACGTTATGAAGGTTTTCTTGTTAATGTCTTCTTCTTTAATTCTCACCTGATGATAGCCTGATCCAGAGTCAATCTTGGAGAATATATTGGCATCTTTCAACTGATAAAAAAGATCATCTATCCTTGGAAAATGATACTTGTTCTTCAAATTTACCTTTTTCAGCTGCCTGAAGTCAATGCAAAGCCTCAATGTTCCATCCTTATTTTTCACAAATAATATTGGGGCACCCCAAGGTGACACAGTTGGGCATATATGCCCCTTCTTCATAAGCTATTCAAGTTTCATTTTCAATTCCTTCAGCTCTGGTATACTCATCCTATAAGGATTCTTAGATACTGGGGTTTCTCCAGGCATCATATTGGTATAGAAATTAATATCTCTCTTGGGTGGAAACCCTGTTATTTCTGTAAATACATCTTCAAACTCTTTTAGGAAATCATAGTGTTCAATGATTGACACTTTATCTTTAGGTGTCTCTTCTATTAATGCTGCAAATATTTGGCACCCTTTCCTGAAGCTTTTCTTCAACTACAAGGATGAGACTTCTGTAATAGTTATTGCCCTTGGAATACCCTGTACTATTCTCAAGTTCCATTCCTCATCCAAGCAAGTAAATTCCTTGTTGTAACAATCTAGGACAACATGATTCTTGTCCAACCAATCCATACCAATTAGGCAATCATATGAACCCAATGGTATGATATTCAAATATGAAGTGGTGCTCAGTCCATTCATTTCCATTGGACATTCTTTAACCATTTCATTAATTCTTCTTTTAGCTCCTGTAGCTAGTTGAACCAACCAAGATTTCCCAAGCTTGTGTCTTGGAAAATGAAATATTCCCACCATCTTAGGATATATATAACTATGACTAGATAATGAATCAATTAAAATATAAATGGGTTCATTATTGATCTTACCTTCCACTTCAATCATATGAGACTAAAACTCAGTTTTCTTGTTATCGAGGGATGCGTAGATACTTGGTACATTTTTTCCCATGTCCTCCACCATATCAAATTGTTGTACATTGTGAACAATACTTAATTTTTCTCCTCTATGAGGGAAATCTTTGTACATGTTCTCTCTTCACAACCCCAACATTTAATAGGTTGTTGCATTGGTATTTTCCCCATTGTTTCTATCATTTTGGTTTCCTTAGAAGCTGGTTGTCCTTGATAATTATTTTTGAAGAATGGTGGCTTGGTCCCCTTCTTCATCTACTCCATCTTTCCTTTCTTCTTGTCTTCCCAATCCTTTTGAAAAAGTGGTCTTCCTTTATGCTGATCATAGAGGAATTTATCTCTCCTTATGGTTTCTTCTAGTGTCTTGGGATCATCATATTGTATCTTATCACTGAAAATTGATGGCAGTCCACTCCGGTACCTTTGAATATTGACATGTTCATCCTTGACGAAGTCAACATATTTCGGTAGCTCTAAGAATCTCCTTTCATACTCATCCATAGTCATACTCCCAAGATTGAGTTCGAAGAACTCCTTCATCTTTCTGTCATAATAACGCTTGGTTGAGTACTTCATTTTAAAATACCTTTTGAACTCCTTCCAAGTAACCTTCTTCTCTTCAATGTGTTGCACTTTTACAAACTAGTCCCACCATATTGATTATTTTCCCTTGAGTTGGTAGATGGAAATTCTTCCTTCTTCTTGTGAGGAATAATTATGTAATTGAAAGTATTTTCTCATTCCTAACAACCAAGTCTCTGCATCCTCATTTTCTTGTGCTCACCATCAAAGGTAGGAGGTTTTATCTTATTCATTTCTCCTTATAGTTCATCTACTCCCAATCTCCTCTTATGCCTTCTGACAGGAGATAAGATTGGACCGTTTTTTTTCTCTTCTAACTAAATGTCTTTGTGAGCAATGATGGTCTCTACCAAAACCTTCAAATTCTCCTCTTCTAACATGAAATATATGACTCCTTGAATTTCTTGATTTTACCTCCTTATCCATTTTACTCTCTATTATGTCCAAGCTTTGCAACAACTTGATGTTGAATCCATCTTGTTGCTCCTTGTATTTTATAAGCCTCTCATTGTCATCGTTATAACTTTGAACATCTTTTTGTAAACTTTTTATGGTCCCCACCAAGTTCATGTTCTCCTCCTTTCCTTCTCTATGCCCATTGGATTATGCCCCTTGATTACCCATGCTGATACACAACCCTTTGACTTCATCTTCATGGTTATAGGTTCTATGTGCCTCTTCCATGCCTTGTTCTCACTGTTAATTCTGATATGTTCTACTTTCCTTTAACTCTACAAAATGTGTAGACAACATGATTTGTTAGTCTAAATAATTTAATAAATTTATGAAAAGTATGCAAAATTATGTTCCATAAGTGCATCAGAATCCTTTCTCCTGATTCCTTGTGAATTTAAATGCCTAATTCACATTTCTGGGTAAATATCTAGACTCTTTTTTCCAACACCTTTCCAATGATTGCTTCCTTTCTCAATTATGAGTATTGAGAAGAAATTTATGGTCATTTGAATACTTCCCATTTACTCCTTCAACACATCCTTCAACCAGGTGCATTTTTTTATCTATGCATATGCACGTTCGCACATGTTCTCTTGTAATTTTGATAGTAGATCAATTGAGTTCCCTCATGACCATATTTTGGACAATCTGTCCAATTTTCATCTTCATCTGAGCTCCAGGATGCTAGATACAACCTCCTGAAGTTTTAGGCCAAATTATCTTTTTAATCATGAATGTTACAGGTGCCTTCTATGTCCTCCTGTGCATTTTTAGGTGCCTGTATTTTGAATCTATCTCCAGGGATATCTTCTATGGCTCAAGAGATTTTCGTAGACTACTCTTGTACCCCAATCTGATTCCGGAGTAGGAAGTTATGGCCCTCGAAGTGAAATGGTACCCAAAAATTACCCTCCACTGTTTGGCCTATAACTCCCTCATATAGAATCTATTTGATGAAAAATTTAAATCATTAGAGAGATGTAATGTTCCTAAGCAAGTTTTTGAGGAACTTAAGGGTTTAATGTTTGTTTGTGTGAGATTTTGTTGAATTTTTTTGTAGATTTTTTTCCCCAAAGTTGCACTGGAGTTTCTTTCAAGATCCTTACAACATATAGATGATATATATGGAGCAATAATAGATGAAGAAAACAATATACAATAGAGTAACACAATGGAATAGCCACAAACTTCAGATTTGACCTTTATTTATTAGATAAACCGTCCTCCATACAAGAGATATACATATCTAGAAAATATAGAAGAAATATAGAAGCTATGGCTGAAGATTCCTACAAGATACAAATAAAGAGAGAGTTGTGAGTCCTCCTAGCTCTCCAATAGTAGCATGAAAGTATGGAAAAGAAAATTTTATTTCCCTTCTTCAATATGGCACCTAGATCTGGCTAAGTTGTGCACCACCTGACTGTAGAGACCCTAGGAAATACAGCCTCCTCAGATCTGGACTCCAAACCCTTGAAGATGACTGTAGAACTTTAAATCTGGGGCGGTGGAACATGATGTTGAGATCCTTCAGCTGTAATGTGATATCTAACCCTCCAACTCAATAGATATCCCAGAGACAATGTGCCCTCCTTCAGAAATCCTAGAAAAGAGAAATAATAAGTATGCAAAGAAAACCCCTCAAGAACTGATGAGAAAAGGTGATATGACGATGGAAAACCCTTCTAGAACAATATTTCCCTCAGATCTACAACCTCCTAGCCAAATAAAATTCCGTTTACTCTAGCAGTGTGCCCAAACCTATAACAAAATCCCAAGTGGCACCCTGCCTCCACAATACATTTCTGGAATGGATATGAAACTGAGTAGAATGGTAAGGGTGGTATCTTTCACCACCTTGAACAAGCTTGGATCAGGAATAGAGGAACCTTTCAACTCCTTGATGATCTCTAGGGTTTATTGAGACAAAATCCTCAAACACCCAAGCTCTCAAGCTAACAAGTGCAAAGGACAAAATGATCAAGAATGAGGAGTGAGGCGCCCTCCTCTCATTTTCTACCTCCAATTCTAATTTTCACTTAAATTATTTAATTGGCTTCTAATGTCATTCACCTTTATTTTCCCAACTTATCCAATTATCTTTTATTTTCCTTTTTTTCTTAAGTCACTTTAATAATATAACTTTAACACCTTAGTGACTCCTTTTTTCCTCTTAGTTCCCCTTTATTTTATTGAGACTATAGTCCATAGGGAACATCTAGACTACTAAGTCTCTCAAGACCCTTGTTACTTGGAAGGGGACTTTACAGTATCCCCTGCTAGAAATTGCGTGCCCACGAGCAATTCTAAATCTATCTGTTGTAGCACTTGTTCATTTTCCCAAGTGGCATCTTCTATTGGAAATTTTTTCCAGTTGATCAGATACTCCCTGATCGCCATGTTCCTTATCTTTTTCTTCCTTGCCTACAATATCTCTTCTGGAATTAAGATCACTTGTCCTTCATCATCTACTAGAGGCAATTCCTCATTAACAACAATATGTTGTCCCAATGCTCTTTTCAAACATGAAACATGGAAGACATTGTGAATTTTACTTCCATGTGGTAGCTCTAGCTCATATGAAACTACCCCCACCTTTCTCTTTACCTTGTATGGACCATATAAGTGGGGTTTGAGTTTTTCAGCACCATTTTTCTTCATGGTTGCATGCTTGTATGGTTGGAGACTTAGATAGACTAAGTCCCCTACCTCAAAAGTGTGCTCCACCCTATTTCTATATGCATATAGTTTCTGTTGGTTTTGAGCTCCTTGCGAATGGTCTTTGAGCTCTCTCAGTATGTATTGGATTTCTTGTATCCACTCCTTAGATATAGGATCTCCACAATATCCAAACACTTTCCATGTAAAAGTGAGAGGATCATAACTATATAAGGCCCATAAGGGAGACATACCAATGGACATGTGATGAGTGGTGTGGTAACAATATTCTCCCAAGTATAGCCACTTAACCCACACTTTTTATTGACCTGTCACATAGTTCCTGAGATACCCCTCCACCCACTTGTTGACTATTTCAATTTGGATATCTGTTTGTGGATGATAGCTAGTGTTGGGGATTAATTATGTACCAACTAGATGGAATAATTCCTACCAAAATGTGCTCATAAACTTGTTGTCCATATCACTCACAATAGTCTTGGGAAACCCATGCAACTTGAAAACCTCTATGAAAAATAAATCTACCACTTGATATGTGATGTAATCTATGGAGATGGGAAAAAATGAGAAAATTTGGTCAAGATATCAACTACTACAAAAATGTAATCCTTACCCTGTGTCTTTGGCAAACCTATAATGAAGTCCATGGGTACACTCTCCTAATTGTGCTCTGGAATGGGAAGAGGTTGTAATAAACATGTTGGGTGGGTGTGTTCATATTTGTTTTGTTGGAATGTGACACACTCCCTGAAGTGGCGCATGACATCCTCCTTGAGGCCTTTCCAAGTGAATCTTTCTCTGATCTGTCTATATGCCTTGAGGAAGCCCTGATTCCCAGCTAATGATGAATTATGAAATGCTTGTAGTACCTTCTTTTTGAACAAAGATTCAAGAAACAAATAAATCCTTCCCTTATAATAGATGATGTCATCTACAATCTTGTACCTATCATCTTGAACCTATCCATCCATTAATTCACATGAAAACTTATTTTTTGAATACTCTGCCAATAGGTGCGTTTTCCAATCAACTGATATCTCTAACATGGAATAAGATGAAGGTATTCTATACAAGGCATCTGCTAGCACATTGTTTTTTACCTTGACATATTCTATGATAAAGTTATAATCCTGGATCTTACTCACCCACTTTTGTTGTCTCTAATTGAAATCCTTTTTCTCTAGAAAGTACTTGAGACTATTATGATTTGTCCTAACCACAAATTTCACCCCTACCAGGTATTGTCTGAATTTGGTCAATGCATGCATCATAGCTAACATTTACTTGTCATAAATTGTGTATAGCAACTCAGACCCTGTTAGTTTTCATCTCTCGTAGGCAATATGATGCCTATTATGCATGAGTACAACTCCAATCCCTAAAATTGATGCATCACACTCCAAAATGAATGGTTGAGAGAAGTATGGTAAAGATAGTACATGACATGTGCTCATTACCTTCTTCATTTTGTCAAAGTTCAATTGTGCCTCTTCACTCCACTTGAATGCACCCTTTTCGGTCAAGTTCGTCAAAGGTGCGCATAATTTATAGAAGCCCTTAACAAACCTGTTGTAATAAATGAAAATACCAAGAAAACCTTTGAGTTTTGTAAGTGTATTAGGTGTGGTCCCATCAATTATAGCTTGGATATTTTCCTAGTGAACCTATACCCCTTTTTCCCCAATGATGTGTCCCAAGTAAAGGACCTCGATCATCCCAATTTCACATTTTGACTCTTTGGCATACAATGATTGTTTCTCCATGATGCTTAACACCTCATGCACATGATTGAAGTGATATTCCCATGTACTACTGTAAATTAACAAGTCATCAAAGAACACTAGTAGGAATTTTCTCAATTTCTTGTTGAATACATGGTTCATGCAGGATTGAAAGGTGGATAGCGCATTGGTCAACCCAAAAGGAATGCTAAGGAACTCGTAGTGTCCATAGTAGAATATGGAAGATGTCTTGTGTACATATTGTTCTCTCATTATTATTTGATCGTATCCATAACGCAATTCAATTTTGGTGAAGTACACTGCACCATGCAATTCATCCAATAACTCATCTATCCAAGGAATGGGATACCTGTTTTTTATGGTTTTCTCAGTTAGAGCTCTGTAGTCAATACACATGCGCATGGTACCATATTTCTTCTTGACCAATACAACTAAAGATGAAAAGGGGCTGGTGATCTAGGTGGATATCGGTGGCCACCCACCTTTTCCAACTGGCTCAAAATAGTTTTCTGACAATTTTGGTAATTTACTATTTTTAGCAGTTTTTTGGGTCCTGAACTTCCGGAGCCATTTTGAGCCCCTAAATGATGTTTTTTGGGAAAACGGGGATAGATCTTTCTAACGAGCTATCGTGCACCCCATACAGAGATCATATGCCAAAGTTACGCCCCTGGGAAGTTGACGTATCAACTACCCCCATCGGGGCCCGCAAACCTTTTTGCATTTCATCTTTTGGGGTTAGAGTTTTGGATTTTCCTTATGTTAAAAAGGCCCTTAGAGCCTCATTGTAATAATCATCTTCTGGCGAATGCGAGTATCCATCACATCTCTTCTCAGAGATAAGCTACCACCATTCTAGCGAGTCTTTCACTCTGTACTTTTACAGTCTTTGTACATTTATTTCATTAATAGAAATTGTGTATTACTGTATATCTGCAACTCTTGTTTTATTTCCACTATATCTCTGTTATATTGTTGTCTCTCTTGAAATATCTATAAATATTTCTATGTTATATCTACGCTCTCATTTCGTGCCAAAAATAATCTGGATCCGTGGTATCAGAGCAGGCTGCTCTTGATCATTTTTCAATGAATGTCCCCGACGAGGTCCGAGTATAGCAAGTTGGGTATCGAGCTTGTCTCTCTTGAGGACAATCTCTCTCGCACACCCAAGAAACCCTCAATGGAAGAAGAAAAGAAAAACGATGGAGCAAATGATCCTATCAGTCTGTTGCTTGAGAAATCTCTCACGCGACAGAGGGACAAAATGATGGAGAATTTTCCCCACATCCTTCAATGCCTGCCGATAGCAACATGCGCATCTTCATCAAACAACCACTTTGGAAGCACCTCACCCTTCAAGGTACAAGTTAATTTTGATATTCATGTATTTTAAGAACAGGTAGATGGAGAAGCCCTAGACAAATGGTTAAATCTGCTAGAAGGTTATTTCTCTATTCACAATTTTTTCGACAGAGAAAAGATCACCTTGGCACTCCTTAAAGATCTCCTCCATGTCAAACATTGGTGGGAAACCTATTGGGAGAAAAGTTCCACAGAGGAGTCTAGAATATATGGGGCTGAGCCCACTCGGGATTTTTTTGTGGATGCAGTAAAGGAACAATATTACCCTATTGGCAACTATGAGGACCAACACATGAGATGCACCACACTGCGGCAAGAGAGGGACCAAACAGTTCTGGAGTTCACCAATACCTTCCATACATTGCGCACCAAGCTGGGTATCAAAGACTCCAAATGACATTTATTTCTAAAATACCATGGGGCTCTACACAAATACATCCAAACTGAAATGGATTTTCTGGATATCTCATCACTCGGTGTTGCTTATCAATATGTTGTTAAAATCGAGCAGAAATTTAAGCACCAGAACAAACGGGAGTTCAGGTCTGCAAATCTGCAACAACCAAAGTATGAGAAAGACGACCCTAACAAAGGGTCTCCCAAAAACCAGTCCAAGCCATAGGAAAAGAAGGGTCATGGAAAGACAAATAAGGACACTGGAAAATGGTGCGATTTCCACAAAATCCCCTGGCACAACACCGATGAATGTCGCTCAAAATAGTCATTGGTGGCCGAGATCAAAGACAAGGAGACAAAACCTCATTCTGAATCTGATTCTGAAAATAATGGTAAAAGACAGATCATCGACGCAAACCCCACTGCTATTGTCGCGACCGCAACAATTCAACCAGAAGAACCAACAAATCCTGAAGAGGGGGAGCAACTTTTTCATTCACAGATGTGGGTGAAGGGGACCCCGCTATATTTTATTGTTGATAGTGGAAGCCATAAGAACCTCATCTCAGCAGAGGTCGTCAAACAATTGGGATTGTCGAAAACACCACACCCACAACCATACGGCATTGGGTGGCTTCGCCAAGGACGAGATCTATGTGTCAGCCAACAGTGTCGATTGTCATACGAAATCTAGCCCTTCAGGGATGAGGTATTATGTGATGTTGTCGCACTGGATGTTTGTGATGTTCTCTTGGGCTATCCATATATGTGGAAGCACCATGCTATTTATGAGTCTTGACCCCGTAGTGTCATTGTTACTTTGGGGGGTCATCTCTACAGAATACCAGAGGTAATTCTGACTATTGTCGGACATAAAAAGTGTTGCAAGGTAGTATCTCATACTACGAAATTTAGTTTTTTCACAATCTGTTCAAAAGGTGAATAGAAGGATACTACAACCACTACAGCCTCGGCCCAAGCACCTTCTATCCAACAGAAGTAGGTCGATAAGTTTGCAACAAAATGCAAAGATTCCTTCTGCACATAGTCATCTCATGTAGCTAGAATGGTTAAAAAGGTCCAACGCTTCCAACCACAGGTTCATGACAACCTTCAACAAACCAAGCAGTGCGACATCTCCAGCAAGGCAAGCAACTCACCAAGATTAAGATTCATCAATCGCTTTCCCCTCTCCCCCGGGAACTCAACGCAATGGATACCATTGCTTCCTAAGGAGGGAGGATTGATCCAGGTGGATATCGGTGGCCACCCACCTTTTCCAACCTACTCAAAACAATTTTCTGGCAATTTTGGTAATTTACTATTTTTAGCAGTTTTTTAGGTCCTGAACTTCTAGAGTCGTTTTGAGGCCCTAAACAACGTTTTTTGGGAAAACGGGGAGCAACATGGAAGAAAGTTCGATGTTTCTCACACAAAAGTTCTATTCCTCGAATAGATATTTCTAACTAGCTATCGTGCGCCCCAAACGGAGATGGTATGCCAAAGTTACGCCCCTTGGAAGTTGACGTATCAACTACCCCCATCGGGGCCCGCAAACCTTTTGGCGTTTCATCTTCCGGGGTTAGGGTTTTGGATTTTCCTTTTGTTAAAAAGGCCCTTAGAGCCTCATTGTAATAATCATGTTCTTGTGAATGCGAGTAGCCGTCACATCTCTTCTTGGAGATAAGCTACCACCATTCTAGCGAGTCTTTCACTCTGTACTTTTACAGTCTCTGTACATTTATTTCATTAATAGAAATCGTGTATTATTGTATATATGTGACTCTCGTTTTATTTCTGCTATATCTCTGTTATATTTTTGTCTCTCTTGCAATATCTCTAAATATTTATGTGTTATATCTCCGCTCTCATTTCGTTCCGAAAATAATCTAGATCAGCTGGAACTTGGTCTAATGTGGCCCATGTCCAACAATTCCTTGATGGCCTTTTCTATTTCATCCTTAAAAATTTTGGGGTGCCTGTATGGTGTAGTGATAACTGGTTTGTCCCCTTCTTCAAGTTGTATGATATGCTCAAATCCCTATCTAGTGGATGCCATGGAGGGATCTGTCCAAAAAATTTCTCATGTTTGTGAAGTATTTTATGTATGTTTGGAGGATAGTGCTTGCACCCCTCATGACTCACATCCATCACAAAAAACTCTCCTGCATAGGCCACTTCCTCCCACCTAAATATTGCATGCATACATTTAGTTGTCACCACCCTAGGTGCTTCTCCTGTCATTCCCTTTAATGTGACCCTTTTTCTATCTTTCGTGTTAAAATACATCTCCATGGTTGTGTAATTGGTTTTGAATGGCCACAAAGTGCTAAGCCATTGCAATCCCATTATGATGTTTGTATCTGGTATATCCACTACATAGAAGTCTTGTGTCAAAGTGTACCTACTCAAGGTCAAGCTCATCTATGGGTGCATCCCCCTGCTACCTCAAAAAAAAAACCCTCAAAGTCTAATGTAGGGAAGTGTATCCTCTCTACCATGGAAATGTCAATGAAGTTATGAGAAGCTCATCCATCAATGAGTATTATCGCTCGATGTCCTTGCATAACTCCCTTTATCCATAAAGTATTAAACCTAGGAACTCCACTGATGGATACAATGGTAGTCTTATTAATCCCTATAGAATGGTGCATGTGTCCATCTTCCTCCTGCACATGTGAGATATTTTATTCCTCCTTCTGATGCATTCCTATGTTATAAATTTCTCCACTTCTTTCCTCATCCATCCCATCTTCACCATCAGAGACTACTTCTATATAATGAATTTTTCCTTTACCCATGCATCGGTGACCTGGTAGCACAATTCATTCCTTCTTAGTTACCTTCTAGTAGCTTCATCCATATTCCCCTTGCCCTTGTCTACCTATCTTGTTTCTCGTCCTCTTGGAATAACTAGGGGTCTAGGTGAAACCTTGTTTTTGTAGGCCACCCCTACTAGATCTCTAGTACGCTCAATGGAATATTGTAAGGTGTTAGGCTTGAAAGCCTTAACCCATCCACGCAAAGGATCAGTCAAGCCTTTTATGTACATCATCAATAACCTGGGATCTGTCATATCGGGAACCATGACTGCTACTCTCTGAAACTCCTCAATGAATGCTTCTGTTGAACCTGTTTGTCTAATCTGCATGAGCTACTTGAAATGAAGTTCCAAATCCTCCCTGTCAAATTTGTCAATGAGTCTCTAGGTGAATTCAATGTATGAAATGACATGTTCATGGACCAAAGTGGTCATCCCACGGAACCACCAATCATGTGCTTTTCCATTCTAGTTCAAGGTTGCAAACTTGATGGCCCTTTCCTCCTCCATGGAATTTAATTGAAGGTAAACATCTAAATTTTGTACCCAAGCTTTGGCTGAGATCTCGCTTGTACCATCAAAGGGGGGAATCTCCATTTTTTTTTCCTTGCACCCCAACTCACCGTCACCTCTATAGTGTTATTTATACTTTCATTTAAACCTAATGTGGAAATATTTCCCCAAAGAAACATGTCTCTAAAATCCCACACTCAGTGCATTGTATTCTCTCTCCATGACCTCCCATTCACCCTCTAAATTCACACATCAAAGGGAATTTGTCTCCCTCTGTTGTGCTTCAAAGAAGGTGGGCATATATGGCCTAGGTGTAGTCCTACTAGCCATGTGAGAATGGGCAAGAATGCCCTCAGTTGATCTATTCTCTTCTACTTGATATGTGTATGGGGACTCCTCATAATTCTTGTTTCCTCCATGAGATTTGTTGGATCCTTGGTTTCCTCCAAACAAGGGTGGCTCCCTACCATTCCTTTTCTTCATCAAGAACTGAGAAAGGATATCCTGATGCTTGCATTGTTCCTCCATTATATCTATCATTCTCTCTTGTCCACTATGAAAGTTTGCAAATGATATCTTCAGTTCTGCTTGTCCCTTGGACAAGTGATTTTGCATCTCATCCAAGTGGCACTGTAGAGTAATTTGAGTGTTCTGAAGTGTATCCTGTACTGTTTGAGTTACCTTCTCTGCTAAAATGGTTGCCTCCTCTGGAAATGCTTTTTTATGTTTCATGGGTTTCCCCCATGCTAACTTTTGACTCTTCTCCTTATGGCGTCTCTGGTAAAGGATGTCCACGACGACCTCTCCTTTTAGTCATCAACTTAATCACAATATGGCAAGGATATTCTCTCTAATACCACTGTAATGTTCATAATCAAGTTTGCTAGGAACTTAAGGGTTTAATGTTTTTTTGTGTGAGTTGTTGTTGAATGTTTTTGCAGATTGTTTCCACCAGAGTTGTGTTCGAATTCCTTTCAAGAGTTTTACAACATATAGATGATAGACATGGAACAAAAATACATGAAGACAACTAGATACAAGAGAATAACATAATGGAATAACCACAAATTTAGATATGACCTTTATTTATTAGATAAGCCATCCTCCATACAAGAGATATATAGATCTGGAAAATATATAAGAAATATAGAAGCTATGGTTGAAGATGCCTCCAAAATACAAATAAAGAGAGAGTTGTGAGTCCTCCTATCTCACCAATAAGAGAATGAAAGTCTGAACAAGATCAATTTCTTTCCCTTCTTCAATATGGAACCCATATCTGGATGAGTTATGCACCACCTAACTGCAGAGACCCTAGGAAATTCAGCCTCCTCAGATCTGGCCTCCAAACCCTTCAAGATGTCTATAGAAATTTATATCTGGGGTTGTGGAACACTTACGTTGAGATCCTTTAGTTGTAATGTGATATATAACCCTCCAACTCAATAGATCTCCAAGAGACAATGCGCCCTCCTTCATAAATTTTCCTAGCCAAGAGAAATAATAAGTATGCATAGAAAACTCTTCAAGAACTGATGAGAAAAGGCTCTATGATGATGGAAAACCCTTCTAGATCAAGATTTTCCTCAGATCTACAACCTCCTAGCCAAATCAAATTCCCTTTACTCCAACAGTGCGCCCAAACCTGCAGAAAACTCCCAATCTACACCCTGCCTCCATAATACACTTCTGAAATGGAAATGAAACTAAGTAGAATGGTGAGCGTGGGATCTTTCACCACCTTGAACAAGCTTGGATCAGAAACAGAGGAATCTTTCAACTCTATGCTGATCTCTAGGGTTTAGTGAGACAAAACCCTCAAATGCCCAAGCTCTCAAGCTCACAAGTTGAAAATACAAAATGATCAAGAATGAGGAGTGAGGCGCTCTCCTCTTCTTTTCTAACTCCAATTCTAATTTTCACTTAAATTATTTAATTAGCTTCTAAGGTCATTCACCTTTATTTTCCCAACTTAGCCAATTATCTTTGATTTTCCTTTTTTGCTTAAGTCACTTTAATAATATAACTTTAACATCTCAGTGACTCATTTTTGCCTCTTAGTTCCCCTTTATTTTATTGAGACTATAGTCTAGAGGGAACAACAAAACTACTAAGTCTCTCAAGACCCCTGTCACTTGGAAGGGGACATTACAAGAGATCTCTCTGATCTCTATCATTTTAGATACATAAACTATTTATCCTGAAAAAACATACAATTTTGTACGAATTTGATTTTCAAAAATTGTTGTTTAGGCCTCTGAAATTGGCCTACAAAAATATGACCTGAAAAATATCGAATCTTCCTAGTAATTTTCATTATTTTTTGAGAAATTGTTTAAATCTCGTTGACTAGGATGTTGACGTGGTGTCCCGATTCCACCTAGCACCTCAAGGTAGCCCCATTTTATCTTCCTTGTCCACTTGCCCTTACCCTGTCAACCTCTGTCTTCTTCTACCCTTCTCTTTCTCCTTCATTTTCCTTTCCTCTGCCTCCACTAGCACGCACATTACTTTATTTTCCATGCCCCACAACCCTTGGTTTCCTACGTGGTACCTTTTGATTGGGTCGTGGGGATGTGTAGGCCCCATCCCACACCCATTCTCCATGCACGTGAAAACTTACATGTTGTTTAGATCTAACGATGGATATTTGGGCACCAATCAATGATCGTGATCGTGATCGACAACCACCATTGCATTGCGGGCCCCACTTCCTTATTGACCGTTAACAGGGGGGTCCATGAAAGAAAAACATTGATTTTTTGGCCCAAATACATGGAAAAATGTGGTGAATTGCGCCCCCCTAATGGTTTCCAAAACCACCAGGGGACCCCCCGTATCAGGGTTCTGCTGGTCTAACTCACGGTTCCGCAGGTTAGGCACACGCCTGCCACCACGACTCCATGTCCTCTGCCACCTATCATCTTTCCACCTTCCACCTCCGCCACACCTGACACTATGTACCTGTGTCTGTGGTAGTACATGTCACCCCTCTGCCACGTCAACTAACACATGGCCCCCACATTGTGCTGACGTCATCATACAGAAAAATAGTCAAATTTTTTCCAAATTTCTCATTTTTCCCAGAATTTCCTGTAATACATAATTTCAATTTATTTTTTTTCGGGCTGTCATTGAAGATCTATAATTAGATTTATATAACCAAATTCGGCCCTGTGAATACCAATTTAACATATCCACACAAAATTTGACATCCTTTGCATCAAATTCTCTATAATTTAATTGCAACATTTTGGGGCTTTTCCCAAATTCACCTAATTCCACCCAATTCCACCATGGGTGCTCTGCAACCTTAAAATTCGACAATCTACAGGCTTGAGAATACCCAATTAGAGATTTAAATTGGGTATTTTTAATTAGATTGTGCTTGATTCATGAAAATTACCCGTGAAATTTCTCCAATTTTACTACAATAATTTCGTCAAACGAATTGCATACATTCTCCAAAAATATTTTTTCTGTAATTTTCTGCAATTTCCATCTTCAACACTCTGCTAACTCGGCCCATGCAAGCAGAGTGTCGAAACTAGAGATCTAATACCACATTGTAGCATCCCTGTCCCCAAACTAGGTAATGTCGCACCAAAAATTCCAACTCTGATATGATTAAATTAATAAAAATGCTCTACATATCAAGATAATTATGCATTTCTAAAAACAATGATTCTCAAACACAATTATAACAGAAAACCCATAACATGAATATCATAAATAATAAGAGAACATTTAAAACAAATACATAAAAGGAACTTATGTTTATAGATAAAACACCAATTGCATGAAGACCTCAAAATTTCCTCCTAGCCATAAACTCTGCTTCTCATAAACTCTCAGCATCAGGTCACCCCCAAGGTGGGGCTAGAAACTCCACCAGGGACGACTTCCTAAGCCAGGATATGGTATAAACAACATAGTAAAAACTTAGGTCAAGGTGCCAACTGTTGCAAATAGCCTACAACCTCTCATTTCCCTCAGCTTGTCCCACGCCTGGAAATGTGCCCCTTCTTTGCTCAATAGTCCTTCAGTTGCCCCACTTCCCTTCTAGGGCTTCAACAACAGGTTGGACAAAAAGTCTTAGAGCACTGTAGATATTTACTAACACACCCAGGGAACATTTCCCAGCAGTTCTCTCACCCATAAAGAATGCTTACTGGCCTGACAACCCACTTCTTCAAAGTACTCACAGGTCTGATAGTTTTCTTCTTCAGCTTATACCTCCTAGGAATATCTGGTTACAAGCAACTGCAAAATCTCCCAAGTACAGGTACGACTATGGGTGCAAGAAGATATAGATGGTAGGAGAGAATCAAGAGAGAGTGATGGGAATAATGGTAAGAATGATGAGTGAATCCTAGGAAACGTACTAAGTTCCCACATTATATGTGCATGTTACCAACTTGACACTTGCCATGTTGGGAACTACCTTGGGTCCACTTGGGGTATGTTCCCCGACTTCTAGAAACTTAGGATATATTTATATCCCTAACTTAGACTTTAGGAATATTAATATAATATTCCTTTAGGCTTAAGCCCCCTTGTCTTAGCCCCTCTTCTTAGACTCTTAGCCCCCCTTTCCCTTTCTAGTAGAGTTTAGCCCCCCATACTCTTTTGTCTTGTTGGTTTGCAACAATGATGTAATTTTTCTAATATCTGAATGTGATTACATGTTACAATGATAGTCTCTCTGGCATTTTAGCATTATGGCTCTTTAGCCGAATAACCACACACGCACTATGGCCTCAAAACATATACACAAAGGCACTCTAGCCCAAAATATCCTGGCTCACCAACCTATATGTACATTTACATTTACAATTGGGGTTTGGCCAAGGCATATTACACTTTTCAATTCTCTCTATTTTGAAATTTTGGGCTTTTTGTACATTCTTCATCTTTTTAGGGTACTTGGGATGTTGTGATTTTGTATTTATTATGAATATTCCACATTGTGTAGTTGTTTAGAGTCAATGAATATTTGTAATTTGGTTTTATTGTCAAGTAATATAAGGCATCTAGATGCCCCATGACAACAATTAAACTAAATGAAGAAATTTTGGAGTGAATTCTATCATTAGGGCTAAAGGGCACAAATTGTTGTTCCTTCAATTCCTCAACCACATGGAGGTATGCTAGATCCTATGCAATATAACCTTCTATAGTTCCAAATCACAAACAAGCAATTGAGCTTCTCCTCCACGTCACTTGGATTATAGACCACTTGTTCCACCTCTATGTTGTATGGCTTGTAGACCATTTGTTCATATGGAGGTACAAATCCTATGAGAAATGACCTTTTATAATTCCAACTGGCAAGCAATCAATTAAGTTATTCTTGTACATTGTTTGGCTTGTAGACCACTTGCTTCACCTCCACATTGTTTGGCTAATGGACCACTTTCTCCACCTACACATTATTTGGCTTATAAACCACTGGCTCTACCTCCATCATCACAACTAATACATTTTGACGTTCCCCTTTATTAATTTTCTTAAAGTTATTTTTCATTTTTTTACAATTAATCTTGTATAATTATTTTCAAATTCTCTCATGTTTCTGTAAACTATGATTTGAGTTACAAAACTTTTATAACAAATCCCCAATTATTTTGATGATTAGCTCCTATTCTAGTAATACTCCACGATCTCCCTTCTTATCAAGGCATAAATAATATAAGCTCCTTCTTACGTATAAACCTACATGTCCATCCCCGAATTCATTTCAATGCTTTCTATCCATTTATTTTTCTTCTTTAAGTTTAAAAAATATCACGACTTTTTAAATAAATTGAGTTTCATCAATAACTGCGTCTCATAGAGAAAATTTCATACTCTTTTTTACAGTTTGTGTTTTTAAGCACTTCACATTCAAGGTATTTGAACTTTAAACAATGCATTGTATTTAAATTAATTGTTTCTTTTGAATTTGAATGACTAAATCTCAAACTAAAGTCCATATTCATTATATTTAAATTAATTATTCCTTTTGAATTTGAATGGCTAAATCTCAAACTCAATTCACCAAGAAATTTATTTAAGTTCATTCGTACCACCTTTAGAAAATTGCTAGTACAATTTATGTCAATATATTGCAAAACACATATTGCAAAACACTAATGTCGATTGTTTAATTAAAGTTCTTCACTTTTTATATCATTTTATTTAATAATTCAACATTAAAGGATCAAAGTGCGTTGCAATAATGTCGATTGTTTAATTAAAGTTCTTCACTTTTAATATCATTTTATTTAATAATTCAACATTAAAGGATCGAAGTGCATTGTTTATTGTGCAATGAAAAGACCTAAAATCAATTGACACATCGTGAAAGGTTGTCCATTTATATATATATATACTTTTTCAAAGGTATGGACACGTGTAATGCTTATTATTTTGCTCTAGGTTAGTATATATGTATATGATATATATTTTATATTTATGATCTATTTAGATAAAATATTGGGTAATATGAAATTTTATGAGTATGATATATATA
>ML785124.1:12350-26482 GCA_009831015.1 Picea engelmannii | reverse complement strand
TACAATTGTGTGATTTAAAATGGAGTATGAAACACTTAATAAATGAAATACGTAATGTTCGATTATATTTCGAATAGAATGTATACATGTTGAATAATTGTGATACCATTATATGTACAACTGTTTATAATTAGTGCATGTGGCGGATGACAAGGATAATTGGATTTTAAATTAATAAAATGTCTTCACCGAATCTTAGACTGAATAAATAAATAACGCACAAAGTTAGAATAGATAACGTACAATTGTTTCTAATTAGTGCATGTGCGTTATGTGCGCGGATGACAAGGATATTTAAATTTTAAATTAATAAAATGCCTTCACCGAACCCACACATACGTTAGCATTTATTTATTGTCGCCCCTTAGACAATAAGAGATTCATTTATACAACTAATTAGATTAGATGCGAAAAAAAAACAATTTCTAATGTCCAATCTTCCATATAGCTCACAGATTTTTGATGATGAACGCAAATAATAAGTGGTCAATGCTATATCAATGGCTACAATTATAGCTTACTACTTATGTGAAGAGGGACATGAGAGCCCTACTATACACTTAAGTCTATATAAAGTTTAGAGCGCCTTCACCTTATAGTCTACTGGTGGTGTAGTTTTATATTGCTTTTTGGAAATATGGGCCCCTTTGGCATAGCTGGATAGATTGTGGGATTTGATATCAGGGTAGGACCGATCTCTTTATGCAACCTTGCTTATAAGCTCATTGCTAAAATCATCTCCTCGCGGATTAAGCCGGTCTTGGAAAGAAGTCTCTCGTCTGAACAACTCGGGTTTCTTAAAGGAAGAAGAATTCATGATGCCATTGGAGTGGCACATGAGAGCATACACAACATTTTTCAGAAAAAACAAAAGGCTTTTATCATGAAAATCGACCTCAAAAAGGCTTTTGACAATGTGGATTGGGATTTTCTGAGAATTATCCTTATCTCGTCTGGATTTGGTCCTAACTTGACGGACTGGATCATGTCCTGCGTATCTTCTGCTAACCTCTCAGTATTGATAAACGGGGAGGCTTCCAGATTTTTCAAATGTGAAAGGGGGCTCCGACAGGGATGTCCCCTTTCCCCCTATCTCTTTATCCTTGTCCTTGAAGGACTGAGTAGACTCCTCTTAAAAAATGTGGCTGAGCAACGCATTTCTGGTATTCAGGTGTCTTCCCACTACAGGATCGTACATCTCATGTTTGTGGACGATATACTCATATTTTCTAAAGCAGATGAATCAGAATGGATTGCACTTCTTGATATTATCCAGATTTTCTGCAAGGCTTCGGGGCTGTCCATCAACCCCAACAAGTCCTCGGTTCATCATTGGGGCCTCTCGGTGGCTGATATTTCCACTCTAACAGCCCTTTTCCCCTTCACCTTCATTGACTTATCTCTTGGGTTCAGATACTTGGGGTATCATCTCAAACGGGGTGCCTCAACGGCTACTGATTGGACGTGGCTGGTGTCAACTTTCGAACGGAAAATTGGCTTTTGGTGCAACAAATGGTTGTCCCTGGGGGGACGTCTCATCCTTGTTAAATCGGTACTTCAAAGTCTCGTTGTTTATTGGATGCTACTTGAACGGATTCCTGTCAAAATCATTCATATGCTCCGTCGGTTAACTTTCAATTTCCTTTGGAACGACCTTGTGGGGAAAAGGAGATTCCACCTCTGCAGTTGGCAAACGCTCTCTAGGCCTAAAAGGGAGGGAGGTTAGGGCCTGAAGCACCTCGGCATCTTCAACAAAGCGTTATTGGCATGTTCTTTTTGGAGAGCAATCACTATAGATAATCTATGGCACCGGATTATCAAAGACAAATATTTCGGCGCGCTACCCCTTTTCCATTGGCTTCGGAAGCTAAACCTTATCCAGAATTGGGCATCTCCAATCTGGAAGGGACTTGTGTCCACCTCACAGGTTATCCTACACTGGCTCCGCTGGATTCCGGGATCGGGCCAAGATATTTTACTGGGCAGAGATAAACTCCTAGGCATTGAAGAGTCCTCGCTACTGTCCTTACAGCTCAGATCTCTTCTGAGATCACGAAATATTTCCCTGCTTGCCCAGCTAAGAAAAGAAAACAACTCTTCCCCCCTACCTGACTTTTGGTGGCACAGCAGCGATTTGAACATTGATGGCCCTGCAGCATTGGAGCTGGACACCTTCACAGCAGCCTTAAAGAGCTCGGGCCTCTCCCTCACGAATGCTCAGGATACCCTCAGCTGGAGAGGGGGCGATGGAACAGGGACAGTTGGTGCCAAGAATGTTTATGCTGCTCTCTGTTTAGACAGGATGATCGAGGCACAGCCTCTTTGGCTCCGTCATATCTGGACATGGCAGCTCCCCTTAAAAATCAAGTTATTTTTCTGGCTTGTTTCTTTTGATAAGCTCCTCACCTGGGAGAACCTACTTAAAAGAGGAAGACAAGGGCCTAGCTTTTGTGTCCTTTGTAGAAGTGGTTCGGATAATATACAACATATTTTTGTCCATTGCACCTTCTCTCAACACATCTGGAAGCACTTTCTGCAACAACACTCCCTTCCTTTCTATTGGACTGGTGACACCTTTAATACTTGTTTTCACTCCTGGTATTCTCTTCAAGCAGCGCCCCCTGCCCTGGCAGCTTTAATTTGCTGGCACATTTGGCTTGAGCGCAATAAGGCACTCTTTGAGGATGCTTCCCCTTCTCCTTGGGCGGTCTGTCACAGAACACAAGCCTCCTTCATCTGGAAACAGTCTACAATTTTGATGTCCCCTCACAAAGGGGTGGACCTTATCTTACCAACAGGTCACTCTATAGCCTTCTTTGATGGAGCAACGCAATCGTCGGGCATGTGTTGTGGAGCTGGTGGCATCTTTAAATCTCACCCGGAGAGAATTACTAAATGGTCACTTTGCTGCGGTAGGGGAACGAACACAAAGGCCGAGCTTCTTGGTTTATGGACTACACTCTTGCTGGCTTCCATGTGGTCCCTAGATCACCTACAGGTCATTGGTGACTCTAAGGTTATCATCGACTGGATTACAGGTAAGTGCAGTCTTCACTCCTCTCATATAGAGGGCTGGAAACATAAAACTCTCCTACTGGCTCGCTCTTTCACAGACATCCACTTTCGACATCTACACAGAGCCCACAATTCTGAAGCAGATACTCTCTCTAAGAGAGCTCTTCGGCAAGTGGTGGGCAGACTGGCTATCTTCCACTGTGACAGGGGAATTGAGAGTATCACTTCCTTCTACAATCTTTTTGAAGCTTAATTCTAGCCTGCTGCATTGATTGCTCTCCATGTCATCGTTTCTCTCAACAGATCCCTTCAGATGCTTGGCATTGTGGTCTGTTTTTTGACTTCTGTTGGCGGCATCGCTCCACACAAGTGATCGATTGCTCTCGGTGTAGCAGCCTGCTCTTTGTTTCATAGTTCCTTCCATCGGTGTGGCACAGGTGAAAGGGTGTGCCCACAGACTCTGGTTTTTCTTCCTTTTTGTTAAGACTTATCTTCTGGTGGCGTCGGGCATGTCTCACATTTCTGAGGCTACAGGAAGGCGGTTGTCGCCATTGGCTGAGTCTTACATGTTTCACGTCTTCGGTGCACTATTTTACATGGGTCTCAATATGTTAAATGTTCGGTTGTTTGCTTACGGCATGTTAGTCCTTCCTTCGACCGGTGTCATTGCATGTTCTCTTGAACAACATTGTATTGACATTTGTAATCAGCATTGACTGGATACAGACAAATGTAAATGGTTTTATATCTTTATAAAATTGAGTAATTTCTTTTGGGAAAAAAGATATGGATAGATTGTGGGATTTGATATCAGGGTAGTAAGATATTATTATTTTTGAGTTTTTTCACATGGTAACCAATGATTACTTAACATTTGACGTAAAAACTTGTTAAGTATACTTTTATATTTTTTATTAAATCTAAAGAGAAATTTTCTGTGAAAAAAATATTTATGCTAATTTTGTACGTTATTTACTCTAAAGTTAATATAGATGTATACCTTTAATGTTAATTGTTCTATATATGTTTCACATAAAATATTTATGCTAATTTTGTGCGTTATTTACTCTAAAGTTAATATAGATGTATACCTTTAATATTAATTGTTCTATATATGTTAATGTTAATTGTTCTATATATATTAACATATGGTCACATACCCATTAATAAGAATTCATATTAATTTATATTAAGGATTATATATAGAAACCATCACATAACAACTGTTTTATATATATATATATTATTAATATTTACGTCTAAAGGCGTACACCTATTGACAATGGGCAGAATTAATCACCTTTTAATCATAAATTTTAATCCTAGGGTTGGCAATTGAAGATGCTGGCATATTCTTCGTCGTCCTCTCTAATCAATGGATGAGATTTTAATAAATTAACTTCCGCTCATTTATAAAGATGTCGGTTTATGTGATTACTTTTTTACATTTACTAAATCAGATTAAAAAATTACTTGTTCACCACCAGATTGCCACGTTCAATGATTAAGAAATAATCTATTAAGCTGGCCACAATTTACTAAATTATTGTTACTGGACGGATACTTATAACCGCGTGGGTGTTGGACCCGGCAGTAAGGCGTTTCAAGTATTCAGGCGTTTCAAGTATTCACACAATTATTTGCACAGCCGCCTTTTGATGTTTCGGATATTCGCACAGGTTCGCACAGGTTCGCACAGCCGCCTTTTAACGTTTCGGGTATTCGCACAGCCGCCTTTCGGCGTTCACCAACCGCAAGTTAGCGGCTGTGCTAGTTAAGTAATGTATGATAAAGGTTGATTAATTTGTGGTTATAATTATATATAATTGACATACGGTCACATATTCATTGACTTGTCTAACCATTCATATTAAAGATTACAAATCATTANTATATATATATATATATATATATATATATATATATATATATATATATATATATATATATATATATATATATATAATAAAGGTTGATTAAGTATGGTAAGGAATTAAATTAATTAGAATTTTAAGTCATCATATAAGTAGATTTAGTATTATTAATTTTAATTATTATTATGGATAATTTAGTTATGGTATTGGTAAAGATAAAAAAAACAAAAAATGAAAATGTGTGGGGTTTTTCATGTTTTATTAATAAATATTGAAGTACTTATCTATTGATGGAAAATGTATTGTTAATAACTTGTCATGACTTTTTACTTTCTTGTTGTAGAGGTGGTGGCCGTCTGTAAAACTCTATTTATGGTAGGTTCTGTGGCCGATATCATTGCGACATAAGTTCTTTTATAGTGGTGACATCCTCTAAATCTACCAAATCCATAGACGTGATAGAGTTTAGTTTTCCATCAAGCATGACATGACCTCTGCCATGACTGTCTCATCAATACTTATACTTTTGGTTTATTTTTTGTCTGACTTGTTTTTTTGGTTGATATAGTGATTGGGGAAAGTTTCATATCTGAGTGACTATATTTTTTTGTTGATATCAAATAGTGAACCATGGCATGCCAGAGAATATGATGAAAAGCATGATGGGGATACCCAAAGAGTTCTACAAAATTCCCATGGAAGACCGAGCACGCCTCTACTAAGAGGATGTAAAGCGACTAGTCCAGCGTTTTACAAGCTTCAATATTGGCAAGGACAAAGTTCTCAACTGGGTGGAATATCTCACCCAGCCTTGTCATCCTTTGGAGGAAGTCATCAGCTCTTGGCCTAAAAAACCTACAGCCTACAGGTAATCAACAAAATGTTGTCTATCATACAAGATCTTAAATCACTAGAATTGATTCATCTTAACCCACTATGAAAAATAGTAATTGGTTTGACTTGAGCTTTTGTTACAGAGATATTGTGAGCAAGTACACTAGTGAGCTGAGAGTGCTAATATTAAGGTTGTTGGACGCAATTTCAGAAGCTCTCTAGCTCGATTATGATTACTTGAATAAATTTCTTGGAAAACATAACCAAGTGATGAATATAAATTACTATCCTTCATGCCCAAACCCAGATCTTACTCTTGGTTTACCAAACCATTCAGATGCAACTGCCATCACTATGTTAATGCAAGGCGATGTCAATGGCTTGCAAGTATTCAAAAAATGGAAGGTGGGTTGTTGTAGAACCCATAGATAATGGGTTAGTGATCCGGAAAGATCTTTTAATGACTGTGGTTGAGTTTTTAATTGCATGTGTTAATTAACCATTATGAAGCTTAATGAAAGAGGAAGGATTTAATGAAGAAGCATAGCAGCCATAAGACAATATACACATTTGAACTGAAGCAATAAGAACAACAAACCATAACAAGAGAAGTGATAACGAAGTTCGGCACAAAAGTGCCTACATCTCCGGGCCTTTGTCTCAGTGGGGGAGGCTTCTTTATTTATGTTCAAAGCTCAAAAATTACATCGCAGCAGTGCCATTAGGCTACAAGACTGATCTGGTCATGTTCTTCCAAATATCTAGAACCCAACAGAAGAAATGGCACGCAAAACGGATGATCGAAGCTCCCAGAAATGTCCCACAAGCGTCTGCTCCTCAACAGCTTCCCTGCATAAAAATGGCTTTGGCTTGACTTCCCTTCAGCATAACTCTGCTCTGACTGTCCTCCATGGCCTCAAACAGGCCTGGTTTTTATACATCTGAAGTTGGTTATCCATCCCCAACTTCCTCCCAAAATCTGGGCTCAAAAAGAGTCCAATATCTCCCAATAATGGCCAAAATCCACTATTACAGGCTTAAAAATCATAAACAAATCCCAAAAACCATATAAAAACCCACTTCTGTTAAAAAAAATCACAGAGTAGCCCAAAGGGGTTGGGTGCACACACAAGCATAGGGTTATCTGTTTCCATATGGCCAAGTGCCAGCCCTTTGGGCTACGTGCTGGCCCCCTACATGTTGAACACCTGGTTGCATGTAACAACTCTTAACCAAGACCTATAATCGCGCTAACTTGTTGGTTGAAGAAAACCCCTGCGCCCTTATTCCTGGTGGTCATATGTAATAACAACAAAAACCATGGGCTGGGGCTTAGCCCCAGCCCCTTTCCGCCCACCATGCACAATACATACACTTTATTTAAAATCAAACAACAATATTTTAACAATTAATATGCATGGGGCGTTGGTTATTGGGCCATTGTTAAAGCTTTACTTTGGTGGGGACACCACCAGTTCAATTCTTGTCCACTCCAACAATAATTTTTCCAATGAACCTAATGTCCAACCAATGGGTGCCACGTGGCAGCCCATGCCTGGGCCACGTGGCACCAAACAACTTGTCGAGAATGCGCCACTTGTCCACCTCTGATTGGATCTTCCATTTGCCCAGTCAACTTGCTACTGTGCTTCCACATCACTTCTGCCACTGCCATGTGTCACCTCCAGAGAGTGCCACGTCACCCTTTGACTGTTGACTTTTTTTTTATACTTTTTAGTTGTTTGGGAAAACGGTCAGAGTGCGATAACTCTCGCATACAACGCATGTTTGAGAAAGTGAATATATGGTCAGAATCAGCGTGACGAGATGGTCATAATGAAATTGGTTTCATCTGATTCTGAGAACTTTCATTTTTAATCATTTTTGAGCCCTGTGAGGCTCCTGAATCCGATTCTGGATCACACCTCCCCACTAAAGGACCTTTTGGTCCCCAAAAGGTTACTGACTAGTCAACAAGCTTGGGATAGGCTACCCGGCTTGTCCTCTGTCTCTGAACTCGGTCCTATGCACTTGTCTCATCAAGATCAACTGTAACACAATCATGACAACTGACAACATATTGTTAGCCATTTGAACCCTGTTACATCTTACTAAAGCCACTATCATCCATGTAGACAACATTACTAATGATAGCATCATAAAGACAAATGCAAAATGAGCTTATATACTTGTAATATTTGCATGACATGAGCTTATCTTGAAGCATCCTATGATTGATTTTCCATTCAACAATCATTTCATGTTCTTGCTTAAGATTGATTACTTCATTTGAAACAATTATTGGTTTGTTTCTTGCTTGCACTACCTTCTTTAATTGTTCCATTGTTTAAAGTGTTTTATTTTCCTTAACATGATGAGCATGAACCACATAATCTTGACCTGCTTTGGTTAATTGATATTGATTCTTTGTCCTGTAGAAGATTGCCTTACGATCATGTAAGTATGGACTACCTAAGACCATTCCACATTCACTTAACAACACTACATCACATGTTACCTCATCCACATACTTAGATGAAATTTCAAATTTGATTGTGCACTATTTTGTTATGTGCATTTGATGATGATTGCTTATCCATTTAAGTGTGTAAGGCTTATGATGTACTTGTGTTTTTAACCCCAATTGCTTAACCAATTCTTCTGAGATTAGATTAGATTGAGATCCACTGTCGATTAATGTTTCTATCTTAGTGTGTCGCATGATGGTCCTTATATGAAACAAGTTACTTCTACAATCAATGCCTTCACCAATTTTACCTGTCATACCAACCAATGAGACCTTAGATTCGTCACCCGAATCCGATCCCAAGTATGTGGGTCTTATTGTCGCTGCCACTGTTTTCCTTCCCTTTTTTTCCTTGAACCACGTTGGCCTCTTCTCAGTATGCAACTACCAGCATCTGTCCTCATCATGTCCCTCTTTTTTGCAATGCTTGCAAGAGGGCTTCCCTTCCTTCCTCGCTACTGCATTTGCCTTTTTTCCTGTCCACTTCCTCTTGTCCTCTTTACTTGAAGACGTTGATTCCCCTGACACACCTACTTTCCCTGCTTCAATGTACGTTGCTTGAACAGAAACCTCATCAAGGTTAGTGGGTCCCAACATGAATACAGTGTTTCTAATATGCACAGGTAAACCTCCTATATACTTCATAAGGGTTTCTTGTGTATGTAAAGGGATATCTAACATCAATGCCATTTTACAAAAGTTATCTGTATACTCTTGCATTGTTTGTCCTTTTCTTAGTTTTAAAGATTGCCATTCAATTAATGCCTGTTCTTTATAACCCAAAGGATAGAATTGTTTCCTAAGTGCAGAAATGAAGCTTTGCCATGATGGAAATACATTACCCACTCACTGCGTTCCGTTTTGCAATTTGCTTTGCCACCAGATGAGAGTTGTGCCTGCAAGTCTCAAAGATGCCAACTTGATTTGTGTGGCCTCATCCTTGATCTGTTGCACACTGCAATAAACCTCCATCTTCCTGACCCAATTGTCAAGTTTCTCTGCATTTACTTCACCATCATATATGGGCAACTCAAATTTAACATCAAGTTTTAATAATGGCATTTCCTTATTATGTTTATGAACATGTTTATTTGCATTAGACTTAGAACATGAACTTGAAGAAGAAGGAGAAGAAGAAGGTGATGATGGAGGTGAAGGAGGAATTCAAGGAGGATCCTCTTCCTCTTCACTTTTTCCCTTTGAAGATTCACCCAGATTTGGTCTTTTCCATGCCAAGTAATCCTCATACAAAACTTTCACCATCTCCGACATAGCAAGGAAAGTTTTTCGAAACTCTTTCTCATCCTGAGAAAGCCCTTCTTCCGATGCCATTTTCTCGCTATGAGAAGCTCTCTTTCTCAATCCAATTAATGGATTCTCTTCAACAAGATCGCCTCCACCACACTGTAGTTTTTCCCTGGTTAACATGCAAAACTCAAATCCAAACGTCAACTAGCTCTGATACCACTTGATCCGGAAAGATCTTTTAATGACTGTGGTTGAGTTTTTAATTGCATGTGTTAATTAACCATTTATGAAGCTGAATGAAAGAGGAAGGATTTAATGAAGAAGCATAGTAGCCATAATACAATATACATATCTGAACTGAAGCAATAAGAATAACAAACCATAACAAGAGAAGTGATAACGGAGTTCGGCACAAAATTGTCTACGTCTCCGGGCTTGTCTACGTCTCCGGGCCTTTGTCTTAGTGGGGGAGGCTTCTTTATTTCTGTTCAAAGCTCAAAAAGTACACCACAGCAGTGCCATTAGGCTACAAGACTAATTTGGTCATGTTCTTCCAGATCTCTAGAACCCAGCAGAAGAAACGACACACAAAACGGATGATCAGAGTTCCCAGAAATGGCCCGCAAGCGTCTGCTCCTCAACAACTTCCCTGCATAAAAATGGCTTTGGCTTGGCTTCCCTTCAACATAAATCTGCTCTGACTATCCTCCATGGCCTCAGACAAGCCTGGTTTTTATAGATATGAAGTTGGTTATCCATCCCCAACTTCCTCCCAAAATTTGGGCTCAAAAAGAGTCCAATATCTCCCAATAATGGCCAAAATCCACTATTACAGGCTTAAAAATCATAAACAAATCCCAAAAACCATATAAAAAACCCACTTCTGTTAAAAAAAATCACAGAGTAGCCCAAAGGGGCTGGGTGCACGCGCAATCATAGGGTCGTGTGTTGCCATATGGCCAAGCGCCGACCCTTTGGGCTGCGTGTTGGCCCCCTACATGTTGAACACCTGGTCACATGTAACACCCTTAACCAAGGGCTATAATCACACTGACTTGTTGGTTGAAGAAAACCCCTGCACCCTTATTCTTGGCAGTCATATGTAATAACAACAAAAACCATGCATAATACATACACTTTCCTCCCTAGCCCCTTTCCGCCCACCATGCATAATACATACACTTTATTTAAAATCAAACAACAATATTTTAACAATTAATATGCATGGCGCGTTGGTTATTGGGCCGTTGTTAAAGATTTAATTTGGTGGGGACGTCACCGGTTCAATTCCTATCCACTCCAACAATAATTTTGCCAATGAACCTAATGTCCGACCAATGGGTGCCACGTGGCACCAAACAACTTGCTGAGAGCGCACCACTTGTCCACCTCTGATTGGATCTTCCATTTGCCCAATCAACATGTTGCTGTGCTGCCACGTCACTTATGCCACTGCTATGTGTCACCTCTAGAGAGTGCCACATCACCCTTTAGCTGTTGACTTTTTTTTTGACTTTTTAGTTGCTTGGGAAAACGGTCAGAGTGCGATAACTCTCACATATGACGCCCGTTTGAGAAAGAATATATGGCTGGAATCAGTGCGACAAGACAGTTGTAATGAAATTGGTTTCGTCCGATTCTGAGAACTTTCATTTTTGAGCCTTTTTTAGCACTGTGAGGCTCCTCGATCCGATTTTGGATCAATTAGTGGTCAATCTAGGAGATCAACTGCAACTTAGAAAGAAAGAGCAGATCCATATAGTTTTTCTTGTGTTCGAGAATTCAATAATATTCATTCAATTTGTTTTGTGTGTGATTTGAATAATAGGTTGTGAGCAATCAAAGATTTAGGAGTGTCAAGCATCGAGCAGTAACAAATATGTACACTACACGCATATTAATTCCCACTTTCTATTCTCTTGGAGATAATGCTTTTATTACTCCTGCAAGAAGCATGGTGGATGAACAATAGTCGGTTATGTATAGAGGATATAAGTTTGAAGAGATTTTGGAAGCTTTCTAGAGCCAAGGATTAAACAGAAAGAGTGTCGTGTCATGTATATAGCGATCGATATCCCATTGACCACCTATTACTTGCGTTGACCATAAAAAATCTGTGAGCTATATGGAAGGTTGGACATTATAAATTGTTTTTTTTGTTTTTTAAATTATTTAAACCTTTTTTTTTCACATCTAATTGGTTGCTTAAATGCATCTCTTATTGCCCAGGGGGCAGCAGTAAATAAATGCTAACGTATGTGTGGGTTCGGTGAAGGCATTTTATTAATTTAAAGTCTGAATATCCTTTTCATCCACGCACATAGCGCACATGCAATAATTAGAAACAATTGTATGTTATTTATACTAACTTTGTGTGTTATTTATTCAATCCAGGGTTCGGTGAAGACATTTTATTAATTTAAAATCCAAATATTCTTGTCATCCGCGCACATGCACTAATTATAAACAATTGTACATAGGATCCATAACTTACTACTTATGTGAAGAGGCATTATGTGAAGAGGGACATTGAAATATCCCTGATCCCACTGATCAAGATATTTGCTACTGATTTATTATTCTGTCTTGCAGATCTGATACACTGGGGGTTTTTGGATGCGTTTCAGTTGTATGTTTGAGATATTGATGGTTATTGCATGTGCATGTTGCATATTTATGGTTTAAACATCATATAAAGGATGCATGCAGAAGTAAAGAACATCAACTACCCAATATCATGTATTATACGGTTCGAGCATGGAAATACAATAGCCTACTGGAAATATAGAATATAAACGTCAGCCAGATCTCATGGATCAACACTGGAATATAATTAAATAACATAAAAATACACGTGATCAGAATATGATAGCAGATCTGATGCATGCATGGATGGATCAGTGAAAATATGCGATTCTGGAGAAGTATGGTAACCACTACCAGCTGGAAAACTCGTCCGGAAGTTCAGATCATTGTAATACGCTAGAAACTGCTCCAAAAGAAGCACCCTGTCCTCTAGACTGAAAAGGGTGAGTGTTGGATCTCGAATCTGGTCTTTGAGGCACTGGATCTGAACCCCTGGGGGGGTTTGCGCACCTCCTAGGGCACTGGATGCGCCCCAAAGGATTCCACCAACGAAATCTACTGCTATATGTCTCAAAACGATCGTCTCGCCAAATAAGGAAATGGGTCGGAAGGATTTGCCCAGATTTTCTCTGATACTCTGCATGCAACACCAAATGTCTGTCCGGAAGAGTTGCACCCTAAATGGTTGAAAGAGTCGATCTACAAGATTCCACCGTCAAAATATGACGATAGATGGCTCAATAGAAGCGCCCTGGTTGGATCTCAAATGGGTTGGAAGGCAACTGCAATATGGATACGGATCTCGTGCAACTCTCCAAACCCTCAAACTGACCTGCGCCTTCACTGGCTGAGCTGCGCACTCTGCAATGGATACTCATGAAAAGTACAGTGAAATACCTGGATGGTATCTCCAATGGGCTAGGGTGTGTCTCTCTACACCGAAACCGATCAATGGTGGTGTTTTCCTCTAGAAATCCACAAAACAGTAAGGTCGGCTCTCCTCCTCCTCTGGGAACTCTCAACATCAAATCATAACAATGCATAATGAATTAGGTTGCTTTACCCTTTCTTTATAGCTTCCCGAAACCCTAATTCATTGTTGACCTTTTCCCTCCAAGTGAATTTTACTTTATTTTATTATTCCTTGATTATATCACTTAATTAATTAATTAATTAACCATTTTGCCTCTAAAAAGTGATTTATCCATCCTGGTGGCTTCTCCAGCCACTGAAAGTCACTTCTCGTCATCTTATCCTGTAATACTCTTCCTCCCGATTCTGATGAGCTATTACACTAAGAGGTTTCTCCAAGTAATATGCCCATTATGACCTTCTTAGTGAATTTAATTAAGATATGACCCATAATAACTCAAAATTGCAGAAATCGTCGGAATGTAACGGAACCAAAGCCCAGCTGTGTGGAATGGATCCCAATGACGAATGATACAATTCAGGCCCAAATAAACCCCTCAATATCTCCCGAACTCTCTGTCACCCCTATCTGGCTACTCGGGTAGGCATAACACTCTGAAATGTTGTAATGTTATAATGTCCCAAAATGGGGACATTACAGACATGAGGGCCCTACTATGCACTTAATTCTATATTAAGCCTAGAGCGTCTTCGCCCCATAGTCTACTGGCGGTGTAGTTTTATATTTCTTTTTTGTAATATGGGGGCCCCTTTGACATAATTGGATAGTTTGTGGGATTTGATATCACGCAGTAAGATAATGTTTATTTTTGAGTTTTTTCACATGGCAGCCAATGGTTACTTAACATTTGGCGTAAAAGAGTTGTTATGCACACTTATATATTTTTATTGAATATAAAGAGAAATTTTTTGTGGAAAAAATATTTATACTAATTTTATGTGTTATTTATTCTAAAGTTAATATAGATGTATACCCTTAATGTTAATTGTTCTATATATATAATTGACATATGGTAACATACCCATTCACCTGTGTAAGAATTCATATTAATTTATATTAGGGATTATATATATACAAACCATCACATAACAACTTAAAATTATATATATATATA
>ML785124.1:0-12236 GCA_009831015.1 Picea engelmannii | reverse complement strand
TTAGTTATGGTATTGGTAAAGATAAAAAAAATAAAAAAATGAAAATGTGTGGGGTTTTTCATGTTTTATTAATAAATATTGAAGTACTTATCTATTGATGGAAAATGTATTGTTAATAACTTGCCATGACTTTTCACTTTCTTGTTATAGAGGTGCTGGCAGCCTGTAAAACTCTATTTAAGTTAGGTTATGTGGCCGATATCATTGCGATAGAAGTTCTTTTACAGTGGCGACATCCTCTAAATCTACAAAATCCACAGGCGTGATAGAGTTTAGTTTTCCGTCAAGCATGACATGACCTCTGCCATGACTATCTCATCAATACTTATACTTTTGGTTTATTTTTTATCTGACTTGATTTTTTGGTTGATATAGTGACTGGGGAAAGTTTAATATCTAAGTGACTATATTTTTTTGTTGATATCAAATGGTGAACCATGGCATGCCAGAGAATCTAATGAAAAACATGATGGGGATAGCCAAAGAGTTCTACAAAATTCCCATGGAAGACCGAGCACGCCTCTACTCAGAGGATGTAAAGCGACTAGTCCATCTTTTTACAAGCTTCAATATTGGCAAGGACAAAGTTCTCAACTAGGTGGACTATCTCACCTAGCCTTGTCATCCTTTGGAGGAAGTCATAAGATCTTGGCCTAAAAAACCTACAGCCTACAGGTAATCAACAAAATGTTATCTATCATACAATATCTTAAAGCACTATAATTGATTCATCTTAACCCACTATGCAAAATAGTAATTGGTTTGACTTGAGCTTTTGTTATAGAGATATTGCGGGAAAGTACGCTGGTGAGATGAGAGCGCTAATATTAAGGTTGTTGGATGCAATTTCAGAAGCTCTCTGGATCGATTCTGATTACTTGAATAAATTTCTTGGAAAACATAACCAAGTGATGAATATAAATTACTATCCTTCATGCCCAAACCCAGATCTTACTCTTGGTTTACCAAACCATTCAGATACAAGTGCCATCACTGTGTTAATGCAAGGCGATGTCAGTGGCTTGCAAGTATTCGAAATATGGAAAGTGGGTTGTTGTAGAACCCATAGCTAATGGGTTAGTGGTGATCAATATGGGAGATCAACTGCAGCTTAGAAAGAAAGAGCAAATCCATATATTTTTTCCTATGTTCGAGAATTCGATAGTATTCATTCAATTTGTTTTTTGTATGATTTGAATAATAGGTTGTGAGCAATCATGGATTTAGGAGCGTCGAGCATCGAGCAATAACAAATATGTACACTACACGCATATCAATTCCCACTTTCTATTCTCTTGGAGACGGTGCTTTTATTACTCCTGCAAGAAGCATGGTGGATGAATGATAGTTGGTTGTGTATAGAGGATATAAGTTTGAAGAGTTTTTGGAAGCTTTCTAGAGCCAGGAATTAAAGGGAAATAGTGTGCTGGATCATTTCAAGGTTGAATGAACAATTATTTTTGTTGTTGTTTGGTATACCTATCAAGAATTTCATTAGCCATTTGCCTTTGCATTTAGCATATGCGTCCAACCATGAATGTGCTATTATACTACCACGCCATGTATATAGAAATCGATATTTCTTTGTCTGTATATTAATCGAACAATTGACTATAAATTTTAAATGCTTTTCCAAAGTTCATCATTATACTCTTGAATTTTCATATATGTTTTTAAATATTTAAATTATTTTTCTTTATTGCTATTCGCATATCAATTGAACTTCTTATTACAGAGTGGTGGTGTCCTGTGAAGCGTTATTTAATATCATTAAATGTTTTAGTTAGGTTATGTGGCCGCTATCACTCCTACATAAGTTCTTGTATGGAGGCGACCTCCTATGAATCCACCAAATCTGGAGACGTGATAGAGTTATTTGGACAATAGTTTTATTTTTCCGTCAAGTGTCACAGTACCTCTACCATGACTGTCCCTGTTGTGATGTTTTGTTGTTGTTGAGATTTTGTGCTAGCAATGATATGGGACCAAACTAACTCTATGGATCACATGTTAGTGTCAGTTAAAGTGTTTGTTGCTCCATGCTGATTTCTTGACAATGAAACCAATTGGGTGTCGTTGGTGAAACACAAATTTCATCTTCGAAGTTATAGTGGTGGAGGGCAGTGAAAGAGTAATAATAATTTATTTTAAGTATGGTATTTAAATATGGTATTGCAAGAGGGGCAAAACATCAATCATTTTGCTCAGTTTTCGACGCTTTTCTATCCAAAGTACTAACTCATGACATACTCTTGGCAGTCCCACGACCATTGTTCTTCCAAACCTAACCAAAGTTTTGTTTTATTCCAGAAATCTATCGCTATGCATTGCCCTTCAACCTTTACCATTCAACTATTATGAATTCCTACATAATGGCAGGTATACACTGGTATGCAACCTTGTTGGATAATGAAACATGACATTTTAATGAGATGATTATTGTATAATTACACAAGTATATTGTTATGTGATGCGAGCATGAATGATTTGATATAGTTCAAGATGGAGATTCAATAACGATGTGTACCTTGTGTGAACCCATGCCTATAACGAATTTTCATTAGGACTTAGAATTATGGGTTGAGGATAGAATAGTATTCTCACCAAATTAAATTATACCGTCTACCCTAGACATATTTGTATTATTTGGGGGCCTCAGTGCCTTTCATATATGTATGGGGCTATAGATTCTTAGGATATGTTGAAAGTCGAGTAGTTTTAGAGTAGTGTTGCAAGTTTTAATGTTTGTTGTAATTGCCCATGTGATCATTTTAGCACCAATAGAGGAATTCATGACATGAAAAGTAGGATCATTATAGCACCAAAAGGAGGATAATTGGGATTGTGAATAATAAGAGATTGGATGGGATCATTCAAGCACTATGAAGGGGGTAACTAGGGGCTGTGAATGATGAGAGATTAGATTGAGATCAATTAATGGATTGTGTGAAACTATTTGTTAATGCTCTTTTTAGATTATTCTCAACCTTGTATGTTTTTTATAATGTTTGTTGCACAAGTATTCTACATTACAAAAAACACGTAAACTAAGATTGTTTGATTGCTCATTATCAATACATCTAAGAACATACTTGTGATCGCTACACCAGTGCGTCCTTAGATGTACACTATTATACATATAGTTAGATATGTTGAACAAGCTTGAATTATTATGCAAATACCATTGGCCTTATTGCGTGGAAATATTGGATGTTTGATTGGAGTAATTGTATGACCATCAAGAAAAATTTATCCTAAATAAAATAATATCAAGTATTTATAACAAATATTATATATATAATAGGACTAGCACAGTCACATAATTGTGACTGATGAACGCCGAAAGGCATATGAAACGCGTAGACTGCTAAAACGTTTGAGGAAACCGCAGGGACAGGTGAGGAAATTCGTGGTTAATAATTTAAACGTGGTAATGTTAAATGTTAATCATTTAAACGTGGCAATCATATAGTACTATAGTAATTTCTTAATATGATTAGGTAAATGTTAAAAAGTAAACAGGGTAACAGATGCATTAAAAAATACAAGGAGATTATGAAGAGTAAATCACACTCATTGATTTGGGAGGACGACTAAAAATATTCCAGCATCTTTAATTGTTAGCCATCAAATCAGAGTTTTAGATTAAAAGATAATTAATTGTGCCCATTGCCAATAGGTATACGCCTTTTGGCGTAATTAATCTACTATATAGTAATGTCATAATATATAATATGCTTATAACAATAGTTAATATACTGAATTAGTATTAATTAAAAAGTAACCTAGTTTAATAACCCCAAACTATTGTGCATACAGGATATCAAACTATTGTGCATACAGGATATCAATGGGCATGCGACAAAGTCAATCGTTGACTTTTATAGCTCATTGAAATATTTAATTAAAAAACAACTTAGTTTAATAACCCCAGACTTAAGTTCATTGTGCATTCAAGGATCCAATTGGCATGCAATAAAGTCAACCATTGACTTTTCTACATGTCTGTTGGATGCCCTTAATGCACAATTGAGATAAGGACGGACGTTTAATTAGCATGCATGGTAGTTAAGTGCATGTGGTCGACTTTACATAGGGAGGAATTTTCTAAATAAAATAATGAAATAAAATAGAATAATAGGGATTTATTTTTGGTAAAAAAGTTAAATTTACTTTGTGTGTGGTAGGAGGTCATTTATTGATTTAGGAAAAATACAATGAAGTAGCCTACATATTATTTTCGTTTTCCTGCATTGCATGAATGTGAGTATTTGTTGTCACCCCTAGGAGGTCTTGTGATTGGTTTCATATAACTATATAAGTGGTGCACTGGCTAAGAGGTGGAAAATAGGCCAATTTAAGGAGGTATTTTTCTATTAATTTGAGAGATTGAGAAAGGTAGCTAGTATAATCTTGGTGAGAGTAGGCTCAAGGCACCTCAACCTTAAAGCTAAGGTGTTTAGTTGGGTTGAGACTTTTCTATCCTTCACTAATTACCTATCTGTAGTTGATTCTAGAGCTATTTGAAGATGTCTTTGGTTGCTAGATATTTGGTTGCATTTGGAAAGATTGTTGTATGATTTGTCACCAATTCTGCATTCTTTTATAGGTATTCCTCATCCTTAATTAGTTCTATTAATTAAATTGGTAGGAAATAATGGAATGAAATTATGATTTAATTGATTACTTGCAATTATTAACTATTATGAAAGTGATTTTTTCTATTTCAAATTGTTTCTTTTCTTCAATTTTATATCTATATATATTTTAAATAATAAAGTTAAAAGTAATTCGTAAAAATATCATTGTTAGTGAAATAGTTAAAACTTGAGTTGTGTTATAAAATTAAAATAATTCTATATTAATTGGTGAAACTAATAATATTTACTAAGTAGCATTTGATTTATTTTTATTTCAAAATTGTAGTTGTTCAACAAATTGAAGTATTATATATATAACATAAAAATAAGTTTAGTAGCATATTTTTATATATATAAAACATGAAAATAAATTTAGTAGCATATTCATAAATGAATTAGAAACTTAAAAATTTAAGTGGGAATTATGGAATTGAATCGAGAGTACTATATATATAACATAAAAATAAGTTTAGTAATATATATATATATATATATATATATATATATATATATATATATATATAACATGAAAATAAGTTTAATAGCATATTCATAAATGAATTAGAAACTTAAAAATTTAAGTAACCTATTATGGAATTATGGAATTGAATCATTTCCTTGCATTAGCAAGGGCCTTCCATAGACTACACCCATGAACTAGATTTTTAAATAAAAACAAGTTATCACTTGAAACTGTATTTAAAGGAAATTTGTACATACAACACAATACTAATATGAGATAGTTCATAATTAAAAAAAGAAGAAGACCTGTAGTTAACTCCAAAGATACTCAACATGTATATCAAGTAATTGATTTGGCACTAAAATAAAAATATAATCCATGAGGAAAAGGACATGGAAACAAATGAGGACCGATCAGATTTCTATCCATGAATTGTACAGAATGCACAAGTTCATAATTTATTATGAACAAGAAGATTGTTGATGTAACATGTTAACATTATCCAAGAAGGTTAAGATGAAACTTGGCTAAAACTGCTCAAGGAAGAGAGTAGGAAGATCCCAGGAGGGATATATTGCATAAGCAAATAAGGAGAAAAAGATGGCACTTTTCTCATTATCACCTCTAAATAGTGAGACATAGTTGTGTGCTTTAAAAGAGAAGCTATGAAAATAGGTGCAGCTGGTAAATCAAAGATAAATATGATAAATATGTTTAAATAAATGGCCTTGATTGAGCCATGATAAGTAAAGGCAATGAGGTCTTAGAAATAACTCACTTGGACTGAAAGTTCTAGACTGTGTAAAAGGTGTTGGAAAAAGGGAAGAATCCATTAACTCCTTTCTTTTTGTCTATTATGTTTCTCTGGGTCAAGAAACTAATATGCTAATGAATGTAAATGTATTTGGCATGCAAATGTTGACAATTATGTGACTATAGAGACAGCTGGAGATTTTTATTTTTTTTCACTCATGCAAACATTGAGGGCAATATGCTAGAGTGCATTAAGATATGTTTGAGCATATATGAAAATGTTTTACTGATTTAAATACATGTATTTTATTTAACATGACAATTGATATGATTGTGAATGTGATGATCCATGTTATAGGTAGGAAATGATTGAGTTGTTGGAGAGGACAACTGTTAATGGTGGATAGCCTCAAGTGGAGGTTAAATGCAAGAAGAATACTGATACAAGATTGATGGAAGGACCTTGGGAGTCCCCATGAAGCACCACTGATGAGGTAATATTAGAAAAGGTGTTGGCAGCTAAACATGTATAAATATTTTTATACCATTGTGGCATATGTTATGAAGGGAATGGGTAAGAAATCCCTTCTAAGATATTTTATTATCTTAATGATATACATGTGAATTTGAGTGGCTGATGTATGCCATTAATACCCAAGCAGGGTATGATGTAGGAAAGGAACTTGAAGGATATAGGAAAGAACCTTTGGAAACCAAGGATGATTGAGATCCTTGCAAGAAAATTCATGAACAAAGTGTCATGAATACTTTGACCAATCATGAATGATTGGGAACAAGGGTGCTCATAAAAAAACACATTCATTAAAGTAATGAGGACATGCATGATTGCATGAGAGGGTAGGTAATGGAATGCCCATTATGGAAGAAGGGTCTTCCAATATTCTACCAAAGTTAAATAATGGTAAATAGAGGAATTGGGTGGCCTTAAATGTTGGCACTCTGGTTACCAATGAATAAAGAATGCTTGGATGCACTCATGTGAAAATTTTAGTTTCATGTGTGCTGATTTGAGGCTAAAATCATCTTAAAGCAGGAAAATATAGTTATGTTGTAATAATGAATGTGGATAGAGAATCCATGTGGTGAGAGGCTGGATGAGACCCAACACACCATGGAAAGAGTGCCTAATATGAAATGTGGTAATCTGAAATCAATACAAGGGTGCCTTTTGTGTAAATGTGGCCATGGACATTGACACATTGGTTAAATTCATATGATGAATTAATTTTATTAGGAAAGGCTTGGTATGTTGAAGTAATGGATGTATAAGGAATGCTATTTTCTTTATATTTTATAACATTGAATAGAAGAATGTGATGCAATCTATAGTATGCAGAAATTTTGAAAACTGCTTGAAAGCCAATGTTAGTGTGCAAGGAAAATGTAATGTGCAAGAAAACTAACAATTTGTTTGGCTGTGTGAAGACAAAATTGCAAGAAGGGTCCTGGATATGACAACAAAATAAATCCATAAGGGGGACCAATTCCTGCTAGTTATGAAAGAGCCAAATTGTTATGATAAGAAAATCTCATACTTGTGAATCTAGTTCATGTGGAATAGATATGAAAATGAAATTGTGAAATTTGAAATCTGTGGGTGACAGATTTGAAAGAAATTTGATTGGAATTGATGTTCTAGGTGGATATCGGTGGCCACCCACCTTTTCCAATTGGCTCAAAACAATTTTCTCGCAATTTTGGTAATTTACTATTTTTAGCAGTTTTTAACTTTCGGGGCCATTTTGAGGCCCTAAATGATTTTTTTTGGAAAACGGGGAGCAATATAGAAGTTCCTTCTATATTGACTCCAAAATGAATCTCCTCGATGATACCTTTCCAATGGTCTATCATGCACCTAAAGCAGAGATCGTATGCAAAAGTTACGACCCCGGGAAGTTGATGTACTGACTTACCCAAACGGGGCCCACATGACTTTTGGCGCTTCATCTCCTAGGGTTAGGTTTTTGGATTTCTAGGGTTTTTGGCATTACTGTTTATTGTAAAAAGGGCTTCAAAGCCTCATTGTAATCATCTTCTTGTGAATGAGCGCAACCATCACATCTCTTCTCAGAGATAAGTCGCCACCATTCTAATGAATCTTTCACTCTGTATTTTTACAGTCTTTGTACATTTCTTTCATTAATAGAAATCGTGTATTACCATATCTTTGTGTTTATGGTTGCATATTTGGTAGATTGTTATTATATTATTGGATATACACGATATCTCTATGCATTTCTTTATTATATCTTCGCTCTCATTTCGTGCCAAAAATAATCTGGATTAGTGGTATCAGAGCAGGCTGCTCTTGATCATTTTTTCAGTGCATGTCCCCGATGAGGTCCAAGTATAGAAAGTCGGGTCTCGAGCTTGTCTCTCTTGAAGACAATCTCTCTCGCACACCCAAGAAACCCTCCATGGAAGAAGAAAAGAAAAATGACAGAGCAGACGATCCTATAAATCTATTGCTTGAGCAAGCTCTCACGCGACAGAGGGACAAAATGATGGATAATTTTCCCCACATCCTTCAACGCCCACCGTTAGAAACAAGTGCATCTTCATCAAATAACCACTTTGGAAGCACCTCTCCTTTCAAGGTACATGTTAATTTTGATATTCCCATATTTGAAGGTCAAATAGATGCAGATGCCCTAGAGAAATGGTTAAATCTGCAAGACGATTATTTCTCTGTTCAACATTTTTTCGATAGGGAAAAGATCACCTTCACACTCCTTAAAGCTCTCCCCCATGTTAAACATTGGTGGGAAACTTACTGGGAGAAAAGTTCCACAGAGGAGTCTGGAATATATGGGGTCGAGCCCACTTGGGATTTTTTTTGTGGATGTGGTAAAGGAACAGTATTACCCTGTTGACAACTATGAGGACCAGTACATGAGATGGACCACACTGCAGCAAGAGAGAGGGCAAGAAGTTTTGGAGTTCACCAATACCTTCCATACCTTGCGCACCAAGCAGGGTATCAAAGACTCCGAGCGACATTTGGTCCTAAAATACCGTGGGGCTCTACACAGATACCTCCAAACTGAAATGGATTTTATGGACATCTCATCACTCGGTTCTGCTTATCAATATGTTGGTAAAATCAAGAAGAAGTTTAAGCACCAGAACAAACGGGAGTTTGGATATGCAAATCCACAACAACCAAAGTATGAGAAAGACGACCCTAACAAATAGCTTCCTGAAAACCAATCTAAAACACATGAAAAGAAGGGTCATGGAAAGACGAAGAAGGACGCCAGAAAATGGTGTGAATTCCACAAAATCCCTTGGCACAACATTGATGAATATCACTCAAAACAATCATTAGTGGTCGAGATCAAAGACAAGGAGTCAAACCCTGATTCAGAATCTGATTCTGAAAATACTGGTAAAAGATAGATCATCGATGCAAACCCCACTGCTATTGTCGCAACCACAACAATTCAACTAGAAGAACCAACAGATCCAGAAGAGGGGGAGCACCTTTTTCATTCACAAATTTGGGTGAAGGGGACCCCACTGCATTTTATTGTTGATAGTGGAAGCCATAAGAACCTCATCTCAGTAGAGGTCGTCAAATAGTTGGGATTGTCGACAACACCACACCCGCAACCATACAACATCGGGTGGCTTCATCAAGGATGAGATCCTCGTGTCAGCCAACAGTGTTGATTGTCATACGACATCCATCCCTTCAAGGATGAGGTATTATGTGATGTTTCCCCACTGGATGTCTGTGATGTTCTCTTGGGCCAGCCATATATGTGGAGACACCATGATGTTTATGAGTCTCGACCCTGCAGTGTCATTGTTTCTCTAGGGGGTCATCTCTACAGAATACCGGAGGTAGTTCCAACTATTGTTCCACCTAAATAGTGCCACAAGGTAGTATCTCATACTGCAAAATTCAACTTCTTCACAATCTGTTCAAAAGGGGAACATAAGGACACTGCAACCACTATAGCCTCGCCCCAAGCACCTTCTATCCAATAGAAGCAGGTTGACAAGGTTGCATCAAAGAACACATATTCCTTCTGCACATCGTCCTCTCGTGTAGCTCAACTTGTTGAACAACCTCAGCCTCAACAGGTTCGTGACAGACTTCCACAAACTGAGCAGCGCGATGTCTCCAGCAAGGTAAGCAACTCAACAATATTCAGATTCAGCAAACGTTTTTTCCTCTCCCCTGGGCACTCAACGCAATGGAGACCATTGATTCCTAAAGAGGGAGGATTGATCTAGGTGGATATCGGTGGCCACCCACCTTTTCCAACTGGTAAAAAACAAATTTCTGGCAATTTTGGTAATTTACTATTTTTAGTCATTTTTAACTTCCGGTGCCATTTCAAGGCCCTAAACGACATTTTTGGGAAAATGGGGAGAAATATGGAAGTTTCTTCTATATTTCCTCCAAAATGAATATCCTCGATGATACGTTTCCAACGGGCTATCATGTGTCTAAAACGGAGATCGTATGCAAAAGTTACGACCCTGGGAAGTTGATGTACTAACTTACCCAAATGGGGCCCACATGACTTTTGGCGCTTCATCTCCTAGGGTTAGGTTTTTGGATGTATAGGGTTTTTGGAATTCCTATTTATTGTAAAAAGGCCTTCATAGCCTCATTGTAATAATCTTCTTGCGAATGAGCGCAACCGTCACATATCTTCTTAGAGATAAGTTGCCACCATTCTAGCAAGTCTTTCACTCTGTATTTTTACAGTCTCTGTACATTTCTTTCATTAATAGAAATCATGTATTACTGTATCTTTGTGTTTATGGTTGCATCTCCGGTACATTATTGTTATATTATTGAATATCCGCGATATCTTTGTGCATTTCTTTATTATATCTCCGCTTTCATTTCATGCTGAAAATAATCCGAATCAATTGATGATAGCATCTCCAAAATTTATGTATGAATGTGATACAGGTGAGATGCAATATCTATCAAGGGAGGATAAATGATGGATGTCAAGCTGGAAAACATGGAAAAAAGCTATTGTAGTGACATGAGAACCTTGTCATAAGCCATGGTCCCCAAAGAATATCGTGTTGAGGTAACACGAGATGGAGGGATGTCTCGAAAAGAGCAAGTCAGAGGGACACCTCAACTGTAAGACTCAAAGAAGTATACAAAATTCTTCTTGTGTGAGAAAGCCTTGGAAAGGCAAGATGGATCACCTGAGGAACTGTATAACAGAGAAGGTGATACCTTAGCCTCATCCTGGAGGTTGAGTGATCGCAAGGAAGAGGAGACTTCAATAGTTCTTGTAATCTATTGATTACGATCATGCACACAATGGGTATTTGAAGGAAAATAGTGAGCCAAGTTAATGAGACAACCATATGGATGCAGGTCCATGAACTGCATAGATAAGTATTGTGTTGATTTGTTAATATTTCCTCTTGAGATTGAACAAAAATAATTTTTTTTGCATGAAACTTTAATTAATATGCTTGCTATTGAAATTGTTGTAGGCGTGTGACAAAGGCCAATAGTCTGGGAAAGGACCATACCAAGGAGAAGAAGATGATGTTGAAGCAGCTGAAGGATAACGAAATGGTGGGTATACTGAGGAAGAACAACGAGGACAATGTTCCTTTGAAGGGGGAGGGGATTGTAACACCACACTTTCTAAACCTATGATTATGTATAATTAACCATGAATTATGGTTTCCAAACAATGGCATAAAAACATTGTAAATGTATTATTGTTTAATTATAAATTCCAATAACTGGCTATGGGGAGAAGCCTTGAAAGTACTGGCCATGATACCACTAGAGTAAAGTGTTAACGAACCAAGAGATGGGTTACTCATGATAAAGAGGACCCAAGCCTCCTTGCTGATCATATTTGAATTTGGGAATATTCAAATATTCCATTTAACTTTGATTTCAAGGAAAATCAGTGAATGAGGAAGGGTTGGTGGTTGAGAAACCAACCACCCTCAATGAATACATGCATGGTAAGTTCTAGCTAGGAAAGTTTAAATGTCGTCCAAAGGTACCACATAGTACCATCACTACACTAACACTTTCTAAACCTATGATTATGTATAATTAACCATGAATTATGGTTTCCAAACAATGGCATAAAAACATTGTAAATGTATTATTGTTTAATTATAAATTCCAACAACAGGCTATGGGGAGAAGCCTTGAAAGTACTGGCCATGATACCACTAGAGTAAAGTGTTAACGAACCAAGAGACGGGTTACTCATGATAAAGAGGACCCAAGCCTCCTTGCTGATCATATTTGAATTTGGGAATATTCAAATATTCCATTTAACTTTGATTTCAAGGAAAATCAGTGAATGAGGAAGGGTTGGTGGTTGAGAAACCAACCACCCTCA
>ML785123.1:295779-334217 GCA_009831015.1 Picea engelmannii | reverse complement strand
TAGGTCAATACAAAATTCACATCTTCTAACTACAAAATCCATACAAAACAATAATTGTTTTCCAAGCTCATATTTCTTCATGTTGGCTTGCAATTAATTGTGGGTTAATATGGAATTACCATATTACAATGTAATATGGTAATACCATATCTCATGTAATTATTTTTTTAAAACTTAATGACATCGTCGCAATATCGACGATAGTTCATCGGAAAAAAAAAATTGCATTTTGACCACCATGGCAATAGAGACGAACTTTCGTCGCAAGTTTCCATAGTTTTTCGTCGCACATACATCATCTTCATTGTAACTTTGGTCTTGATGAATCCATGTCATCTCTATTGCCATGAATATTCGTCGCAAGTTGCCATGGTTTTCTGTTGCACATACATCATCTGCATCGTAAGTTTTTGACTTGTCAAAACTTTTCGTCGTAATTGTCGCGGTTGTTCGTTGTACTTGCAATGATATTTCATCAGAATTGCAATGATGAAAAGGGTTAACCGAACTTTACTCTGGTGACACGTGGAGAGATAATTCTGTTGATGTTTCCATGCACACCTGGATCGTCGATATAGCGACGAAATTATTCCAACGAAAAAAAAACTCGGATTTCATGGAAATTTCGACGAATATGTGTGGAAATATCAACGAAAAACCCTCGCAAATTTGGTCATCTATACTAGTGAATAAAAGCCTACATTTTTTGCACATGTGTCACCTTTGAGGAGAAACAAAGGTCTAAGTTGACCCCCTTTTTCAGCAGATTCGGCTCAGTTTTTAGTTTAGATCATTTTGGGATTTACTTGCTATTTTCGGCTAGGAGGATCGAATTCGATCTCCTGAGCCTAAGGATTGTATTTTTTATTTATATCCATGTTTTTAATAGAGAAATGGTTGGACCCTGTTGGATGGAAAATCCTTTTAGGCCCTCCTGGACCTGACTGTACATTTGGATGTTAATTATACATAGGGATGTTATCAAATATATTACAGTAACACATTGCCATATGATAGGATTCTTGTGTCAAATTTCCCGGTGAAGTTTTTCTCTGTAATTTTGTCTCCCTCTGTAACACCATCTTGTATTCTACAGTCTTAATTATTCTAAGAAGTAATAGGGAAGAATTTGTTGAGATATACACTCTTTCACTTGGATTAGAATAGTTTCTATGTTTTCTACTGAAAGTTGAATGCAAAATTTTGTATTTCTCTGTATTTAATTTGACTTCTTTAAACCTTTTTCCCCCCTGCCATACCTCAAGCCTATGAAGATCCAATGATTTGCCTAACTTGTCTTGCATTAATGGCATGACAAATATGTCTTATTTGATGTTATCTTTGACTCCATTTCCCAATGCCCTCTTCTCTCTTGTTTAGACCAAAACATTTAAAAACCAAACCCAAATCCATCATAGCTAACCTAATATCCTATTCCAAACAAATCTAAATTTGACAGAGAGATCCCTCTCCAACTCTTGGAGGGATAGATCCCTGAATTGAAGCAGTTTTGTGGTTATCCCTATCAATTTCCTCCTCAACCTGATAAATTACAGGGTGATAACATAATGGCGACAATATTGGGGAACTTTCTCCAATAGTGCACTTCAAGTTCCAGATCTGATCACTGATGGTGGACAGTGACCAAAGACAAGAAGGATGAAATATTTCACCTGGTGACTCCAATCAGCTCCAGACAGTGCCAACTCAAAGAATCCACTGGAGGAAGAACCTGAAGCATGACCAAGAAGCCTGTAAAGAGAAGGTATTCAAGCTCAAATTGTGTTCAATACATTTTTGGATTTTTCTGCAATTATGTCCTATCTTTTTCCAATCTGAATCAAGAGTATATTGCTGAAGTTTATATTGATAATCTGAAAATTGATGAACCTCAAGAGACTAAGACTGAAATTGTATATCATGTACATACTCATACACCTGTGCACATCCAAAATATACTTGTAGAAATCCCAGTGGGACTACTGGGGAACTTTCTCCAGTAGTGCACTTCAAGTTCCAGATCTAATCTTTGATGGTGGACAATGACCAAAGACAAGAAGGCTGAAATATTTCACCTGGTGACTCCAATCAGCTCCAGACAGTGCCAAATCAAAGACTCCACTGGAGGAAGAACCTGAAGCATGGACAAGCAGCCTGGAAAGAGAAGGTATTCAACCTTAAATTGTGTTCAAGACATTTTTGGATTTCTCTGCAATTATGTCCTATCTTTTTCCAATCTAAATCAAGAGTATATTGTTGAAGTTTATATTGATCATCTGCAAATTGATGAACCTCAAGAGACTCAGCCCCAAATTGTAGATCATGTACATACTCATACACCTGTGCACATCCCAGATATACTTGTAGAAAGCCCAGTGGGACATAAGTCTCTTTCTTTATCTCCTTTTCTTGTTAAAATTCCAGATAATTGTAGCCCCCTTGCTTCACCTTCTATACCAGTAAAATTCTCAGACAGATATAAGCCTCTAGCTTTGCCTCCTATTCTCCATGAGATCCATGTCAATTACATCAATAATCTTACTAGGTTTGATGGGGAGAATTTGATGATCACTGCTGAAAAGCATATCCAAAGTCTTGAGGATTTTCTTGATCTGTTTGAGGTGGAAGATGATGATGTCTTCATCAAAATGTTTTCCCTATCATTGCAAGGTAAAGTTAAAAATTGGTTTAAGAGTTTTCCAGCTGCAAGCATTATCAATTTCCATCAGTTTGTAAAAATTCTCCTAGATCGATGGGTGATCATGAGAAATTTATTTCTCATTCTAGAAGAATATGACCATTTGAAAAGACAACCAGGGGAGAGAGTACAATAGTTTTCAGCAAGGTTCAATAAGGTATATCATGCAATGCTTGTTGATATAAGGCCACCCCTAGGATTATCTCACTTGAACTACCCTAATGCTTTCGATCCAGAGATGACATTCCAATTAAGATAAAGTAACACTACCACCATTGAATAAATGGAAAAGATTTCATTTGATGTGGAAGCTAACTTGTTGAATAGAAAGACAAAATTAGAAGCATTGATGAAAGACAGAATGGAAAAATAGCAGTCGATATCTTCAGAAATGAAATTAGATATCCTGACAAACACAATCAATGAAGTAATGAATAATATTAGTAGGAGAGAGGAACTTGTTGTTCAAAGACCACATGTTCCACTAGTTCTAGAAACGAAAAAGGTCAATATTCCCAAAAAGTCTATAGCTCAACCTTGGTATCAGGGACTGAATAATGATAGTTTCATGTATTCAATTCAAAATACAGTCGAAGATGAAGTTCAAAATCAGAAGATGGAGGAAAATTCTCCTGATATGATATGCATGTTCAATTGCATTTCATCCATGGATGATTTACCCAAGAGTGATCAATACTATGATGATTATACCCCAGTGGAGTTTTCAAAGAAATCAACAACATATGATTGGGAGGAAGAAGATCATTTTCAATCCCAACAGGACAATCAATCTATACATGGAAATTATGACAACTATGATCACAATGCAAAAATTCTTGGGGTAAGTGGACATACTTTACCCTTATGATTCTCTTCTTTTAATTTTTTTAAGGAAATTTCTGAATAAGTGGTAAATATCAAAGAAGGTAAATCTTTTGATGATATAGTGAAGGATGTTAGTGTTGGGAAAGAGCCTATTTCAGATCCAGGATTACAAACTCCAAGTTTCTCTGATTTTCAAATTACAGGGGAAAAATCAGAGCCTGAAGTAGAATTCAAAACACTGGAATGTAACTATGTACCATTAGATTATAATTCATTTCAAAATTTGAAGGAGGAAAGTGCAAAAAATTTTGAAGAAAATGCAAACTGCTTGCCCCTATGTTTTGCTTCACTCCTAAGAAAACATTGCAAGCAAATTTTAAACAGTAAGAATGAGGGGTGTTCTGATGAACCAGGTGAGGAGAACATGGGTGATATAGAAGTCGTTGCACATTCATAAGTGCATCCCTTGATTCTTTGTGCAGGCCAAAATTCAGATGAAAACACAAAACCCGTGACAGGTAATGAGCTGATCCATTTTGATTCCCTGCCCTTATGTTTTAGTTCATTTCAGAATTTAAAAGGGAATCTTGGTCAGATTTTGGTTGAGGATCACAGTGTAAGCCATGAAATTCCAGCAAAACAAATTCCATAGCCATCTAAAATATTTTATGACCCTATAGCTAATATGTTGGATATATTGTGTTTTCAAAGTCAAATTTCATTTACCCCCAATGATTTCAAAAATTGTTATGATATGGATATGATCAGAGAGTCAACTACAGGGGTGTGTTCAACAAAAACATCATTTCATAACCCATCATAAAAGTTGCAGCCATGTCAGGAAGTGCATGAGGATGCAAATAGCATAACTACAACATCAAATCATGAAGTTGATTTGGTTAAATTTGAATATCTAGTAATAGGTCAAGTCTATCTTGATCCAGTGGATATTTATATGTAGAAATTGTTCATCACATAGCCACAATGCATTCCCAATATTTTTGTTATATGTCATGTTTATCAAGCTCCTTGTGATGAAGATTAGTTCATGATGCCCTTGCAAGTTCTATTTCTGATATTGTTTGAAAACATTGAAAGAGCAGAGTTATTAGAATAGTTGCTTGACTAGTTGCACTGACATTATTGTATCATTTAAAACAACAAAATTATCAGTAGTGTAGGGTAGGTCGCAGTTTTGAATAAGCTCAGTCATTTGAGCATCTTTTTTAGTATTGTATATTTTCCAGTAGAGTTTGCAGTTGATACTATCTATTTCAGTGTTCAGTCAAATATTAGCTAGTTCGAAGATTGTAGTTGTAGTGAATGCATGGTACAATGAATAAAATCATTGGTCTGCATGTTCAAGAGGTCTGAGATTATTGACACCTCCTCAGGAGTTTCCATCCCCAGGTGGAGCCTATGTTAGGTTCCTATAATTATAGGAGATTTGATGATTCAGATATCATTTGTGGGTCTCATGATGATGTTCCTAGCTTGCTTGTCTCTCGGGTGTTTACATTTCCCCCTCCATCCATTTTGCTCGATCCTCCATCATCCTGCTCGATCCTTCGTCACTTGCTGCATCCTTCATCCACCTCTGCGTCTTGTCCTTTTATCCCCTTGGCCACATCTCACCCACCACTTCTCCCTGAATAAACAAGCGTAGGATAAAACAAAAAAACATTAGGTTAAAAATAAATGCTAGTGGTATTTTTTAATACTAATTAGCATAATAAAGTCAATTTAATTAGATTAGTGTAGCTAGATTAACAAAACTAGGTTAGGGTTGTTAATAATAAGTTAATTATTAATTAATTAAATCCTAAGCTTGTAAGTAATTAACAATAATTAATTAATAATTAGTAATTAGGTTAGTTTAATTAATTTAGTGATTAGGTTAGTGTATTAGAATGAAATAATAAATACAAAACCACAATATAAAACATTAATTGAGAAAACAAATTAAAACACATAAAAGTAAAAATGAATTAAAATAACAATTAAAAATAATACAAATAAAAACAAAACACATAAAACAAAAAACGTAATAAAGAAAACAAAAAACAAAAAAAAAACAAAAAAAAAATAAAATAAAAAACATAATGTGCACCTTATGCACATATCCCAAAGGAAATAAATCAATGCTCATGCATTAAGTCGGACCCCCCTGTACTTTTCGAGCTTTAATGAGGGGGGCGGGGGGGTCCGAGTAAGTGGTATTGGGAAGGACACTTGTCACCCCCTTGTGAACTCAGACCCCCCCCCTCCCAATACCACTTACCACCTCAGGGGGGGTCCGAGTAAACCACTTTCCCCTGCAAAACCTCCCTCCCCCAAAAACTCAAAACCACCCGTTTTTGCCAGTTTGACCAGTCGTCTTCCGAAGCGGATTCCAGGAAAATGGAAATGAATTTAAAAAAACAGAGAGAGGTTTTTGTTCATCATGGGATGAATAAAAACACAATCTTCTAGTTTTTTCACAGGTGCCACCAGTTGGGAGAATTGAAGCCATATTTCAGCCCCTAGTTTCAGGTTTTCAGTTTTTCTTGTTTCAGTCATGATTGTGCGAGAATTGTTTAGGCGAGCTAGAAACAGAATTGGAGAAACTGAAGGACAAGTTTTCTCCAGAAAAAATCATCTACAATAGTTGCCTACTTTTTTTTCACAGGTGTCATCATTGAGGAGAAGTAGAGGTCTATGTTGACCCCTTTTTCAGCAGATTCGACTCCATTTTCAGTTCATATCTTTTTGGGATTTACTTGCTATTTTTCTCTAGGAGGATCAAATTCGATCTCCTAAGCCTAAGGATTGTATTTTTTATATATATCCATGTTTGTAATAGATCAAGGGTTGGACCCTGTTGGATGGAAAATCCTATTAGGCCCTTCTGGACCTGGCTGTACATTTGAATGTTAATTATACATAGGGATGCTATCAAATATATTACAACAACACATTAGCATATGATAGAATTCTTGTGTCAAATTTCCTGGTGAAGTTTTTCCCTTTGTAACACCATCTTGTATTCAACAATCTTAATTATTCTAAGAAGTAATAGGGAAGAATGTGTTGAGATATACATTTTGTCACTTGGCTTAGAATAGTTTCTATTTTTTCTATTGAAAGTTGAATGCATAATTATGTATTGCTCTATATTTAATTTGACTTCTTTAAACCTCTTTCCCTGCTGCCATACCTCAAGCCTATGAAGATTCAGTGATTTTCCTAACTTGCCCTGCATTAATGGCCTATCAAATCTATCTTATTTGATGTTATCTTTGACTCCATTGCCCAATTTCCTCTTCTCTCTTGTTCCGACCAAAACATTTAAAAACCAAACCCAAATCCATCATAGCTAGCCTAATATCCTATTCCAAACAAATCTAAATTTGACAAAGAGATCCCTCTATGAGTCTTGGAGGGCTAGATCCCTAACTCGAAGCGGTTTTTTGGTTACCCTTGTCGATTTCCTCCTCAACCTTAGAAATTACAGGGTGATAACAGACATGAAATTCCTTCTTCCAATATGGAAATACTAAAATTGGTGCAATAACCAATTTCTGCTTCTAGGTATCCAAACTTTGCTGACATTCCTCATTCCATTGAAACTTGACTTCCTTCTTCAAAAAAAAATCCAACACGATTGTGATCTACATGTATCCCCTAATAAAAATTTTGTAGTACCTCGTATGACCCAATGTTTCTCATAGTTTTCGCACTGAAGTAGGTGGTTGTAGATCAACAACAACAATGATCTTCGCAGGATCAACCAAAAGTCCTTGTTTACATACTACATGACCCAACATGATACCAAATGGTGCACAAAAAATACACTTCTTCAAGTTCAAGGAATTATGGAACTATCTACATATGTCCAACATCAAGCATAGAGTTTCAATATGGCCCTTCAACAAACTAAACATTTTCCAATCATCCATGTATACTTCTAAGAATTTATAAATAAAATATTTAAAAGGCACAACAACAACTCAAGAAAATACTGTTGGAGCATTTTTCAATCCAAAAGGCATGACTGTGTACTGATAACATCCCCATTACATAAAAAATGTTGTCTTATTCCTATCCTCCTGTGCAATATTAATCTAATGATACTTAGATAATCAATCAATGAATGAGTAAGCTTGATGTCCTCCTACATTCTCCAAAACTTCATCTGTAAACGTGGTAGGAAATTGGCCATGTAAGCAAGGATCATTCAATTTCCATAGATCCATGCAAATTTCAATTCCACCCATTTTCTTGTCCCGGACCACCATCAAACTAATCCATTCTGACTCTGCAATAGGTTCAATAATCTTAACTTCCAACATCCTATCTATTTCTTCTTATATACTGGTTTCAATCGATATGGTATCTATTTCAGTGGCTTGGCATCTAGATTCAAAGGGATCCTTATCTCCCCTAACTCCCCAACAATCCCTTTCATTTCTAAAAATGTAGTTGGGAAAAGATCCTGGTAGTCGCAGAGTAGAGAGATGGAGTTCATTAGATATAATAAGACAAAGCTTATAATTAGTCATGAAATCAAACAAAGTTATAATTCTTGATTCAAACGAAATCTTTGCACACATTTGTTCCTCGTCCCTTTTTTAAATTTTTCATTGTGTCACATTTTTGTTATCTTTTATTTCCCATTTAATGAGAATCACAAACATTGACCCACTACCAGGGAGCGCCCATAGTCCCGATGAGTTTTCTTGTTATTCTTTAAGTACTTTCAACCTCCTCATTTGTAAATTTCACCCTTTAAATTATATTTCTAAGGAATTGCACTAAGGAAATGGGTGATAGAAGCGAGTTATTCTGAGAGTTGCTTTGATTGGCAAAAACTTTGGTGAATAAAAACAAGGCCTACAGTTTTCTTACATTTCCAATTATCACTAATGTCAATTTTATGTTATGATGTAGATGATTCTTTTAATGATGATGTTAGATAAGCACTTTATTTTTGAATGAGCACTGAAATTATATTGAATAAGAAAGAAATTCCTCCATAACCAAAAAAATACTTAATTGTTTGGTAAAAACAAGAAATCCCTTAATATAAGACAAGATTCCCAGTATGTTAACGAAAGATAGAGAAATAACGTTAAAATCAAAGAAAAAAAAATCAAAAGAAACTATACAAATGGATGACTAAGTTACTTCAAATAATTAGACACGCTTGAAAATAAAAAGTAATAAAATAATGGAACGGATTTGAAGCATAGGGAATTTTTTTTTTTTTTATGAAATTTGGAAAAGTTTGGGATTTGTTTTTCAATGTTACAACATCAGACTCCATCCAAGGATTGTGTCTCCCTGCGAGGCACGAAATAATAGTAGACCATGTCCTTGATTTTAATGTAACTTGAAAATGGATATTTGTCAGTCTCTAAAACCAAGTTGATTCACAAATTAAAACAAATTGTCTATACAAACTACAAACAAATGTTCAAATCTGAGTTTATTTATATACACAATATTCTACACTAATATTTTAAGATGCTTAATCAAGTGATATCATATTTCCAATGTAACGAGGAAATAATTTCATTAATTGAATCATAAACTCTCTCTTTGAAAATGATTAAGAAAAATGAGAATAATGATTGCAGGAGAAGTGTGAAGGGAAACTTACCATGAAATTTATATTCATACTTACAGTGTACGAATATAGATAAACTCACTCCACTTGATGATTCTAATCAAGATGCAACAATATCTTCCAAAACATGAAATATTACTTCTGTTTTATCATCATGATTGTTGGAAGTAGGCTAAGGAGGAAAGAAAGGGGATTTTGGGAAAGAAGGCATGCACAAGGAAAACAACAACTAGAAGGAAAAACAACACGTGCACATTCATGGAAGACCTAACGATGTTAGGGTTAGGGTTTTGGTAATGTATTGTAATGGATGAAGAGCCAGGAATGTATAAATATAGCTACCTAGGTCTCAAAGGGGTGAGTTACTACCAACATTATGGTTTTGATTATTATTAGAGTTGTTAGCGGGTTGATGTAGAGGAACGAATGTTATGTAATATTTTGCTATATGACCTAATTTTGTAAGCCATTGAGCTACAGAGGAATGAGGAGGGTATATATTGAGGGTTAGATCACAAGATGAGGAGCCTAGTGCAATCTAGTCTGCCTCATAATAGATCTTACCCACCTATAAGGGTTGTAAAGCATGTGGCGTTGTAGCTGAGAACTACTACAATAAAAGAGAAAGGATCCATATCTTTGTGGACGTGGCCCAGAAGGGGGTGAACCACGATAAAACATGTGTTATATGATTGAATGCATGTGTTTATTTATTGTCTTCAAGTAAATATTTCTCTGTTGAATGAATGAGTTGTTATAATTCCTACACAATCCTAATAAACCATGTATTTCATTAATAAGTGGTACTAGATCTCTCAGTATATATTTATTAGATCTATCACTCAATCCTAGGCTGCAAACACATGAGTATTGCAACCACCCATTAAGACTATATTGGGTGAGACTATGCAGTGCACTTTGTGTGCTGTGTTTCCTTCTGGTTTATCATGAGGGATGATAGTTTTAGAGGCTTTGTTGGAACCTCGAGCAGACATGAACCCTGGGTCACTCAAGATGAACTTAGACATGATATAAGTAAAAGTGAACCAACAAATGGTTTCGTTGTCATTGGTAGGAACAATAGAGGATTGAGTAGATGAGACAGGTTCAACAAGAGAAGATTAAAGAAAAGAAGAAAGCAATGATGCACTAGAAGGGGATGTTGAGACCATGGAATCCCATAAAAGTAGAGATAGAAAGTTGGCTAAGAACAAAAGAGCTAGAGTTCGCATAGAAAGACAATAGAAACCCTAGAGTAACACCCCACAAATATCTTGAGAAATACGTGTTTACTGATTTGCATGAAGTCTTTTTATGTGATTTTCCACACTTATTGCAGGAGTGGATACTAAGGTTAAAGGATAACCGTGCAACGAACCAGATTTGACAGTTAGAGTGGACCCAATACAAATCGAGTAGTTACAGTAGGTGAACAACAAATTCACCCATGCAATAGATTTTTGGCTCGACAGTATTGTAGTAGGATTTATAATAGAGTTTGCAGTAGATACAACAAAGTCATATAGCATGGTGGAGAAAGAGTTTCTACACAAACCTTGAGGAAGGCACATTAGATCGTTGTATACTTCTATTAATATACTATTATATAACAAAGGTTTGATGACAATGGAGTCAGACAACTAAACTTCCTTCCATGCATGGGGGAAGGGGGAAAGCACTGATAGAAAGAGGAGAAATGGAAGGAGGAAAGGATAAGGGAAAGGAGGAGGAACACTTGGACCCAATCATGATGGAAGATGACCAAATCAAGTGGATCATGGTGACAGTTGGAAAGACGCGTAGCAGAGTACCCTACCAATACAAGGTGAATACCAATAAGAGATCCATAGCCATGAGGGAAGGCTTGGTGAGTGGTGAGGAAGATGTATAGGATCTTCGGGATGTGGAGTACTTTGTGGAAATCCTGCGCACAACATATGAGAGGAAGAAGAGAGGTCCAATAATGGGAAGAGAAGGTAACAATCCTATATGTATTAATGTTAGTGTGGAACCCATAAGCCCATGTGAGACTAATACACCAAAGAGAACACCACCGTTTAGACAACTGAAGTTCAGAAGAAAGACAACAGGAAGTACATCTACATAAGGAACAACAACTAGAGGAGCTAGTTCAGGAAGCACTAGTCAAGTATCTACACCACGCGGAGGTAGTAGTTTAGCATTCAAAATGGAAAGACACGATCCCACCATCAGGTTACAAGAATTTAAAGGAGAAGCGTCAGAGGACCCAGAAAAAAGTTTGTTCATCTGTGAGAAGATTTGGGAAGAAAAATAGATTACAGAAGAAGATACTAAACTGGAACAGATATCGATTACACTAAGGGATCATGCACTAGATTGGTATAGGAGTTTAGCTACAAACAATCAACCAAGGAAAACCAGAAAAATTGCAGACATCAAGAAATGAATGATAAACGAGTTCCAGAAGCCAAGCTCAGAAGATCAATACATGAATGAGATGATTGAAATTAGATAGAAACTAGGAGAATCCATATGGGAGATTGACCAGAGATTCAAGCGACTGAAGGGAAAGTTGAAATATCTCATGACTGGTATGAAACATAGGCACTTGTTCGTCAATTCACTTCTACCACACTTAAAATACCCATTGCGACAACAGAAGTTTCAAATGCAAGAAAAGGCGCTGCAGGCAACTCTGCAACTGGAAGAAAACTAGTATCAACATATAGACTCAACTATCAAAGAACTAAAGGAGTATTTGAAGAACTTAACATTCCAGCTAAATCACAATAAGAGTAAGGACAAACAAGAATTCGTTTGGTGTACTACATGCAGGATGGAAGGACACCACAAGAAAGAATTTCCAACATTCACGTAATATATGGTAGCAGGAATTCCAAATCCGTTACCAACAAGAGGATTATGGTGCGAAGTCTGTAAGAAAATAGGCCACGATCCATATCACTGCCCAATGATGCAGAAATACCAGATAATCCCAAAGAGTTCATATTGCAACTTTTGCAAGTCAGTGGGCCACAACGACAAAGCTTGTAGAATTATGGAGTTGATGAGAGAGAGGACATCAGATGCATATAGAGTGTAGGCAGAAATGATGACTGGGCAAGATGCACCATAGTTTAATCGAGTTCCATCTCCATACAACACTGTGCAACATTAATATAATACTACACAACAAGCATATAATATCGCACAACCACAATACAACACAGCACAACCTCAGTACAATATCACATAGTACAATCAGGTTCCTCCGTACAACACGTTGAGAGGAGATCGAGCAGGCTACAGAGGTGGAGGATGAGTGAGAGGAGGATTTGGATGAGGTAGAGGACCAATGGTATGTCACAATTGTCAACAACCGGTACATTATGCAAGATAATGTCCGCTTCCACCAGTGACTTGTATGTATTGTCACACATTGGACCATGATACAGAAGAATGTCCGACACTATTAGTAAATATTTAGGAAAAGAGGAACCAGAACAACCATGATGTTCAGTGGATTTTAGCCAAAGCGAGGGACGAAGGACGGAACATCAACATAGTTACTCGCGGTGCAGCTAAAACATAAAATGATGTGTTGAGGAAAAGATATGAATTGATCTTAATCAAGAATTTTCAGACTTTACTTGGCTAAAGTAGAGTAGACGAGAATATCACCCTATGTTTATATCAAACAAAATATATATCCTAACTCACAAGTATTAATTACAAGTGCTTAGGCTAGTCTTTTATCAATAAAAAGCTTGCTGGAAATTTATTTTTTATGTATTTTTCTAAACATATCGGTTGCTGAAATAAATGTAAGAACATAAGTAAAGACACCAAGATGATACTCAAGATATATGAGACATAAATAAATCCTTTATTTCATACCAATTCACCAAAGAGTCATTGTCTTTACAAAAATTCACACAAAAATCTTGGACCAAAGTCAAACTTAGAAATCCCTGATGGAACATACAAAAGACCTCTGACATAAAACTAAAACGAAACTCTAAAAGATGGATCATCTTGCCACAGATTTCTGCCCACTCAACTCTACACAATAACCTTTATCAGTCATGAAAGTTAATTCACAAACAAACAAGTCTACATAGACTATCAAAGATAGATCAACACCTTTGAAGAACAAGTATCTAAATGATTTGATTCAGCCTTGAATATCGTTGTCTACAATAAGACCCTGCTATCACAAAACATAATTAGGCTATGATGAGAATATGAATGAATGAAAGTTGAACTATCTCAACATAAACTCAAGGAACAAACCTTAGCATGCTTTGTGCTTCTATCCTCCTCTTGTTCCTCCCCTTACTTCTGCTTTTAACAAATTAGAATTGGTTGAAGTAGTTGAACCAACTTATTAGTTAAGCTAACACAAGACTCAACTAACTTTAGTTGGGGGGGGGGGGGGGGGAGGTAATAATCATAATAGGTTCATAAATAAATAATAACTAGTAGGTGGGACCCCTTGTGACTCCCTTAGTTCATAAAAATCATAACATCATAACATAATCCATTAGTTAAGAAAACACACCCCTTGTCCCTCCCCTCAAACACATTTACTTTTGGCAATTTTAGCTCATGAAATTTGAAAATATTTCAAAATAATACTCATATATCCAAAATAAAACATGTTTTCCAAAATCCATGAAGTCCACTGTCATAAAATAATAAATAACATAAAATTCAAAAGCCATATTTTACAGTCTGTGATGCAAGCCTTCCTTGGTTATTGTTGTCACCTCTTGATTTCCTTGAATTTTCCTTGGGTTGGGTAGAGCCTTTAGGATTTATCTCACTGATCACATGGGAACAATCATCCCTCAAACTCATTCGTGAAGACACGGATTTGTCAGAGTCATCGGAGGGTGAGGAAGGGGAAGCAATAGTTTTTCCTTTATCAAATGACTAGTGGGATTCAATCTTCAATATCTTGTTCACAGATCACTCAACCCTTAAATACCTAGTCAACAAGCCAGTGTTGGGGGGGAGAATCTATCGATGGTTACTACTATTTCAAGAATTTAACTTTGAAGTAATAGTCAAGCCAGGAAAATTGAATGCAGGATATGACCACCTATCAAGGGTCACAAATGGAGAAGAACGTATGAATTTAGAAGAAAACTTCTTGGATGCACAATTATTTTCAATCCACATCGCTGATGAATACTTTACAGATATTATTCAGTAGTTGAGCACAGGTATTGCACTGCATGAATACAACCCTGCGCAGAAGAAAAACCTGGTATTCCAAGCTGCACATTATCAACTGATCGTAGGACACTTATACAAAATGGTTGTAGATAGCATCTTGCGAAGATATGTGTTAGAGCATGAAATACCAAGAGTCTTAACAGAAGCCCATGAGGGAATAGCAGGATGACATTACGCAGGAAAAGCTATTGTGCAAAAGGTATTACACACATGACTATGGTGGCCGACCATTCATCGAGACTCAAAGGAGTACTGTCAAAGATGTGATGTTTGTCAAAGGGTAGGTAAACCCAATAGAAGGGATGAGATGTCATTACGACCATAGGTAAAATTGCAGGCATTCGATAAGTGGGAAATAGACTTTATGGGACCAATCAACCCACCAACAATAAGAACAAGAGCTAGGTACATTATCACTGTGACAAAATACCTAATGAGATGGGTGGAAGCAACACCAGTGAAGGATTGCAGTGCATAAACAACACCACACTTTCTGTTTGAACAAGTAATCACTCGATTTGGGTGCCCAAGAGTTTTGATGAGAGACCAAGGAAAGCACTTCATAAAAAATTCCATAATCACTCTGAATGAAGAGTTTGAAGTCCATCATCAGAAAATCACACCATATCACCCACAGGAAAATGGCACAGTAGAGGCATTTAAAAAAATCCTTGAGAATGCACTGAAAAAGATCTGTAATGTCAACAGGGATGATTGAGACCTCAAAATACCAACAATACTATGGTCATACAGGACCATGTGAAAGAAGCTAAGAGGACACATGCCATTTAAAATGGTATATTGCCAAGAAGAAGTAGTGTCATTAGAATTTATGGTACCCATTTTACACGTAGCAGAAATTACACACATGACGGAACGAGGCACAATACAAGAGTGACTAAATCAGTTAATGACCATGGAGGAAGATCACATATTAGTAGGGTTCCACCAACAAGTTTAGAAAGAAAGGGACAAATATTGGCATGATAGACACATCAATAATAAAACCTTCAAGGAAGGAGATCTAATATTGATGTATGACAACAAACCGTTTCAGCACCTAGGAAAGTTCAGAATGCACTAGTTAGGACTGTACGAAGTAAAAACTGTCACAGATGGAGGAGTTGTACAATTGAAAGACTTAGCAAGTGTTTAGCTCATAGGGATGATCAATAAGAGTCGACTGAAGTCGTATAAGGACAGTCAACTACCCACAAACTGAAATTCATTGGGCAGTAAAAAAAAGAAAAAGAGCATAGGATATTAAACGATACAAACATAGACATAGTGCACTAGAAGAAGAAAGAGCATGCATATTTAGGAACACAAAATTGACGAGGATAAGGATAATGTCCATGTCAAAATGGAAACAAGACGGAAACAGAAAGATGACAAAAGTAGTACGAAACGACGAAGTTATGTGGAATTGAGTGCCGGAAAGGACCGATGGGATGCCATATTAATCGCCCCAACTGGAGATGTCAAGCGAGAGGAATGGAAATTACAAAGGAACTGAAGGCTCATTGAATCCATATTAAAGGTAGCGTCTTCAACAAGCTTCATGCGATGACCATACAAAACAAGGATGAGTGAGAAAACAAGTTATTACGAGACTGGAGAAGAAATACAGAGTGATCACGTATACCAAGTATAGAGAAAATCCAAATCACAGCGAGCAATCAACATTCATGACTATTGAACCACCAAAGCAAGAAAAATAAATCTATACCATCAGACAACCCGGAGTTAGAACTAGGGCACGGGTACAATTAGAAGAAGGTGAACATCAATCGTCGAAGATCATCAATGTCGACAAAATCCCATCACCAGATACAACACGGATGAACCCCACACCCATGGTGGAAGAAACCCAATAGCCAACACCAAAGGGAATGATTGTAGATATGCCGACAGAGGCACATGAAGAAACGAACCAGGACACAAAAACCTTGAAAGAGGCGCAACTAGAGAACACCAAAGGAGCTTCGAGAGTCAATGGAACTACGCTGAATCAGGGAGAAATAGTCGAGCTAGATGAATCTCAAACAAGCGTGTCAGACCACCCACCCGAAGGAACAGTAGAAGATGTCACGGGTTGGCCAGAATGGTATTCCAAAGTACAAACGATGGAGGCTAGAAGCTCGAGCCATCCACTACCGAAGAAAGACAAGCAACAGGTACCTAGGTCACCTTGCAAGCAACCTGTCACAACCCTATTTTTGTCACGTATACCTGATGGGGTACAAGTGAAACCAAACTTGTTGGGTCATATCGAGAAGCTAAAATACTTGGACCACGATGTAACAAACACAGACAATTTCCTGAAATTCGTAAAGAGAGTATACTTACAGACTGTAGGAGTGAATGAGGTTGGGGAACTGATTCATCAACCACTCCAGTGGGTGACAATATTGGAGAAAACTGAGATTTTATGTCTTCTAGATATACCACAATTTGGCAAGGGACAATACGCAAATAATTGCGTCAAACAACTGATGGAAGTTACACATTGCGGGGATATATGGTTGGACAAGATCATCTCGATAGATGTAGATCGCATTGCGCATATTACATGGTTTCCATCCTGGGGTATGGATCCCAAACATTTTCCCGACGATAAGACAAAGAAGAAAGTGCTTGCGAAGGAGATGAAGAAGAAATACGATACTGACAGGGGGATGCAAGGAATCATCATCAAGAGGATCAATGATGTCACAACACAAATGGCTGCAAAAATCTTGGCCTACAAATTGCTAAGAAAATGTTGCAGGAAGGAAGTTTTGGATGGGGTTGTCGTAGTTGCAGCTCAGTGTGCCGAGGGAACCACAGTTAACTGGGAACCTTATCTTTTGAACTTGTTTCTGGATGACTGCAAGGATGTGCAGGATCTAGGAACATAATTTCACTACTCATGGCTACTCATGTTGATAGCTATCATGGGATGGAAGGAACCAAATTACACATTCTTCGGCACTAGACCCAAGACGAATTGTGGAGCGAGGTATTTATCACTTGGCATCGCATCAAATGCCAAGAACACGAAAATGAATGCATCTATATTCGAAGCATACCTTTGTGACCTGCAGGAGGCCATATCCAACATGTGGAGAATAACACCACATGTTTTCCAACACTATCGAGACATCGCAAAATTCAAGGGCATGCGACATGCGATGTGGATACAGGTACAGAAGGACCCCAATAAAATGTGGATACAAATGCACTATTGTATCATAGAGGGCAACATCGACATGGTTATCAAAGACTGGGAAGACGAGTGGAATATTTCGGTACTCACCAAAGACTTTTTGGAAAGGACAACAGAAGAGGAGGCAGGGTAGGGAGAAACACAACTTCAAGAAGTCCCAGTGCCCAAGAAACAGAGGATGGGCCAGAAAAATGCAAAGAAAACAAACAAAGGAGGAGCTAAGACATGGACTCAGAAGGAGAAGAAGGATAATACACAGTAGGCCAAAGAATAGCAGAAACAGGCTGAGGCAGTGTAAGGGACTACACCAAGTCCCAATCCCCAAGAACCAGGCCTTAGTAAGAGACCAACTATTCAGATGGGGGGTGCACACAAGAATATGAAGGCATAGTGAACACCTCCAGAATACAAAATCACAGAGGATGATGCAGAAATAATAGCTTGAATGGTTCAGGATTGTATATCTGAGGATTTTGACAATGTTGTGCACAACAGGGACAAAATTCAAGAGGAGATGGCATACATGCGACAGATCCTCAAGCAGATTGGGGAAGCACAGAAAATGGGCAACAACATAGGAACAGGGGTGTCAAACTCATAGGCAAGAGAGGAATTTGAAGCAAGGGAGTGAGATACATTTCACACAATAGCGTAGTCGAGTGCAACATTCCACATTACACCCAACATGTTGCAAATGGACGAGATCGTGGGGCATAAACCCCTAAAGGACTTAGATCAAATCCAACTCATATTGTCGTGGATACCATCCAAGGCTCTACAAAAATTGAAGGTTAGCGTTACCCAAGAGGTACAGTCTCATGCACGCATTGACTTAGCTGAATTACATCTAGAAATGAAGAAGTGGGATGCAATGGAAATAGTATGTGAGCAGGCTAATCTCGAGACCCAAGAGGAGAGGGAGCGCGTGAATGGATTTGAGCGAAAAGTGGTTGGCACATATGAGAAAATTCCAAAAACTGCACAGAGGGTCAAACTCACAACAACAGAAAAGATTGATCATATTGCGCACACAATTGATCAATATCAGAAGGAGATTGAGAATCTCCAGGAGCAGCTCACACCCACCACTCCACCAAAGGTAAGGGAGAAAAGGAAGCAGGAGGCAGCAGAGCAGCTACAGGAGATAGAGAAATAGGTCAGTGCAGTAGCCGACTTGTTAGATAAAGCAACACAACTTTGGACAAATTTAGAAGAGGATCAACGAGTACAGAAGTGGGACGAGGAAGACGAAAGGATAAGTGCAGCTATCTAGGACCTCAAGAAGAGGAAGAATAAAATGTCCATCATGGAGCACGTCAAAGGGGCATGGGATATGAAGAAACTATAGGGAGAAATCACCACTGTGCAAACACGAAAGAATGAGCGTCATGCTCAAATGGAACTGCTTCAAGAGCGTGTAGCAGCAGTGATTGCACAAGCAGAGGAAGCAAAGGCACATATAGCACAGACCTAGGCAGAATGCGTGGGATTAATCAGTGACAAGATTACAGTCCAGATAGTAGACACACTCAAGGAGAAGATCACGTAGGCACAAACACAAGTAGCATAGCTCAAGGAAAAGTTCAAGGCAATCACCAAGGAGATCGAAGAAGTGCACAAAGGGTGGGTGGCTCGGGACGAGCCACATGTTAGTGTTGGGGGCCTGTTGGAAGCAGGACAAGGTGGAAAGAAAAGCGATTTTCAGAAAGAAGTAATGCACAAGGAAAGCGACAACTGGAAGGAAAAGAAGCATGTATGAATGCATGGAATACCTAATGACGTTAGGGTTAGGGTTTTGGTAATGTATTGTAATGGATGAAGAGCCATAAATTTAGAAATATAGCTACCTAGGTCTCAAAGGGGTGAGTTACTAACAAAATTATGGTTATGATTGTTATTAGAGTTGTTAGCGGGTTGATGTGGAGGAACGAATGTGAAGAACATATGTTATGTAATATTTTGATGTATGACCTAATTTTGTAATCCATTGAGATAGATAAGACTGAGGAGGGTAGATCTTGAGGGTTAGATCACAGGCTGAGGAGCTTGGTGCGATGTAGTCTGCCTCATAATAGATCTTACCCTGCCATAAGGATTGTAAAGCGCATGATGTTGTAGCTGAGAACTACTATAATAAAAGAGAGAAGAGAGAAATATTTGTGGACGTAGCCTAGGAGGGGGTGAACCACGGTAAAACTTGTGTTATGTGATTGAATGCATTTGTTTATTTATTGTCTTCAAGTAAATATTGCTCCACTAAATGAATGAGTTGTTATAATTCCTTCATAATCATAATAAACCATGTATTGCATTAATAAGTGGTACTATATCTCTTAGTATATAATTATTAGAGCTCTCATTCAATCCTAGGCTGCAAACACATGAGTATTGCAACCACCCATTAAGACTATCTCGGGTGAGACTGCGTAGTGCACTCTATGCGCTACGTTGCCTTCTGGTTTACTAGGAGGGCCGATAGTTTTAGAGGATTTGTTGGAACCCTGAGCAGACATGAACCCTGGGCCACTCAAGATGAACTAATACATGATATAAGTAAAAGTGAACCAACAGTGATTGATAAAAAATTCAATTTCAGAAATATGATTTTCATAATGCTCTTGAAAATATTGTTGCATATGTTCTTCATGTACAATTTGATTTTCATAAAAACTTGAAATAATAATTTCATCATGATCATCTTCCTTTGTATCTTTATTTTCATTAAAAAAATTGAGACATCTAAAAATGAATTTATAGGTATTATATTATGAAGCGTCTCCTTTTGGACAAAATAAGGTGAAAATGATTCAATTGCAAGAAACTTTGCTTGATCATGAAGACTATTTTTAAATAATTGAACTTCTTCTTAAAAAATAACTTTTTGTTCAATGAAATTTTGACTATGAAAAAGAGAAGGGACCATAAGATCTGAATATTCATTCTCAATAGTGAATTCCTTTTCTTGTTCACTAATATCAGAATGAATTTCTATTACTGAATTGAATTCTTCATTGCAACAATTTTCATATAGAACTTCAGCTGGGTAAAAACTTTTACAATGAGAATGAAACATAATATGAAAATCCTTTAGAGAATAAATACATGCATCAGGTAAATATTTATACCATTGTCGAGCATCTCCCTTTAGAGAGATCATGAACCTTTTCACGAGAACATATTCATGATAAATACCCAACAGGTTCATGTACTCATGAAAATCTATCATATGTTTTGCTGGACAATCATCCTCATCTTCCCAAAATATAGGAAGGCAGTCTACCCAATCTCCTGTACTAGGCATAACATTAGGAAAACCATGGATATTTGAAAAATCAAATGGAGCATACCTTGCAACGATATTTGCAACAAAAGAATATGACATTGAAACAAAGTGGAGTCTCTAGGTGAATAACCACACAATTCCCTTTTCGTTCTCCTATATCTCCATCTCTCTTTGCTACTTAATTATTTACCTCTCTCTTCACACACTTACTACTTTCATACCTCCTTTCTATCCAAAAAAACTTACATATTTATACAATTATAATAAGGCTTATCCCATATCGATGGACCCAAAATTCCTAACGAATTCCAACGATCTTCCTTCTTTTGCTCGCGTTGATCCCTGGAAGTGTGACAACTGTCTTTCCTTATTTTGCACACGCTACACAGTTCCTAAAACTGGTCCCAAAATATTTTCCCAATAGCCCCCCAACACTCACCTATGGCTCGTCCTAAGCCACTAAGTGCTTTTGATGTGCTCCCTTCCACATCACAATGAAATTCTGAAAAGTTTCCTTCGCGGTTGTGACCTTCTCCTTTGCTTGTGATTCTTACATCAAAATCCCTTGCATTGTCTGTGCGGTAATGGGGATCTTCAATTTCTCTGCTCTATCTTGCACTGCTTTATTTACTATGCATTTTGCAACCGCAATTTGTTTCATCACCCGAAATGATTCCTCTTGCAGTGAATCAAGGTTCTGCATGAGAGTTTTTTGTTCAACTCTAATCTGGTTCATCTCTTAGTGACGCTGCCTATTCTCAACTGTTGTAGCCATTTGTTTTGTTGGTGGCAGATTCCTCATTGTTTCTTTAAACTTCTGCACCTTCTCCTAGGCAATATGCAACCTATGTTCTAATGCTTGTAGCTCTTCATTCTCCAACAACTGATTCCACACTTGTGTACTCTCTTCATATATCTTTTTGCATTCCTTTTCCAAACTCCTAATTCTCTCCACGATGTTCATGGTTGTCTTCTCCCGTTTCTCCCTTTCTTCCGGTGGGGTATTCGATGTTGTGCGAGCTTCCAAGTTGACTACTTTGCATGGAAGCCATGAATGGATTTTCTTATCTTGTCACTTACTCTTCCAAAGGAGTATACTATTCTATTTGTACCTTATGGATATTGTTTTATACCACCCGCACTTCCTATTTCAACCTTTATATTCTTTACATGGCCTTGTCCAATTCCAACATGAGTTTTCTATACTTTGTGTGTTGTGCTTTATTGTCTGCAACCACTTTGAACAATTCCATAGAAGTCGATTATGTGCACAAATGGATCTCTTGTGTGAGACTTGTCTACAAAATATGTAGCATGTTTGAAGGTAACTGTGACAACACTAAGTCAATATGGGTTAATGCTTGCACACAATCCTACATTTTTGTTGTGGGGAAATCTATGGATTCTACTGATATCTTCATGATTTGATGCTTTGATGATTTTGATGGTGGTTGAGATGTCATCAGTCATGACTCTATTATCTTTGATGTTCTCTCTATCTGTTCTTATTCCGTCATTCATATTGGTGTTGTCCTGGTTGATTCCAAAATTTGGCGAAGTGTAGCTATCTACACCTGCACATTCATGTGCATTTCCTCTTGTTTTTGCGCATCTCGTTGAAACACTTCTTCAGTGACTTATTTCAGCTGATCTCTAATATTCTCCAAGTCATCCTCAATTAATGCCTAGATAGTCTCTTCCTTTGAGGCTTTCCTCTTCTTGTGTTTATGTGTTGATCACTCCTTAGGATGTTCTTTTCTCTTCTCTCTAGTGGGCGGTGTTGTTTGAGTTTCGCCTGCACCATTCACTTGTTCTTCATGTTCCCGTTCTTCTTCTTGATCCTTCTCTTTGTGTTTCACCTCCTTTTGCACTATTTTTGGGACTAGGTTTATCCACTCTGCTTCTCAGTTGTTTATAATTAGACTAACATCTTGTTTTTTTTCAATATAATACAAATACTATAGTACACGTACTGCACAGTTAGGCTAGTGCACAGAAGGACGATTGTCCCTATATATTTTCAGTTGACTACCATTGACCAATCCTTCTATGATTTCCACATTCAATTTATCCAACTAAACAACACTTACCTATGTCACAAATCTTATCACATTTGGACCCAACTAGTGCATCTGGAAATTTCCAAGGTGCTGCAAAAATTTGTTGTCGTAAAGAAAAACTAGCTCTCCTATCTAGAAATTATTTTATTTAATATGTCTATCATGTCGTGCCTTTTTGTGCATTTTTTGAATCTGCTGATGAAATCCTGCAATGAAGTAGTATTCCTCCAGTTCCAATAGCTCTAATAGTATTTTCTCTACTGTGTCAGATTTCGTGAGTTCTTTCAGTACACTAATGCATAGAGTCAACACACTGAACTCCATAGGAATAACTGCTTCCTGGCCATATACTAATCAAAATGGTGTTTGTCCTGTCAACTTCTTACAAGTGGTCTGATATGCCCATAGTACTGTAGGAATCCTTAGGTCCTAGTGATCTCAATTTACATTACATATCATCGTCAACGCATGCTATAAGATCTTGTTAAATGCTTCCATTGTTCCATTCTCTTGGGGATGATAAGGTGTTCTCTTCTAGTGATAAATATGAAATTTTTCGTCAAAGAAGCACTCATTTTATTCAAAAAATGGGTCCCCTTATCACTCATAAGGATTCTCAAACATCCAAACCTCATAAAAACACTCTCAAATGGAAACCGTGCAATAGTCTCCGAGAAACAATCTCTGACAGGTTTTGCTTCGACCCATCAAGTCAAGTAATCTGCCACAATGATTATATTTCTTGCTCTTGAGATTTTTGTTGGTGGGTTGAGCAATCCAATAAAATCAACTACCCATTTATCAAAATCATGCAATGTAATTTGAGGTATTAAAGGAATCTCATCTCTTCTAGATGGATTCCCAACTCACTGAAAGACATCACAGGTTTGATAGAACTCCTTAGCATCCTTATGGACGATGGGCCACCAAAGTATTGCGCACAATTTTTTTTGAGCCATCGCTTTCCATGCATAGTGGCCTCCCGTAATTCATTCATGTGCGTTCGATAATATCATAGATCTATTTTGCTCCAATACACATCACCGAAGAATACCATCTGTGCCTAACTTATACAAATTCCCTGCTATAAGCTGATAGCTTGCTTCCTTTACTACTAACTTTTTTTTTCTGCACAATTGTAAAGTCAGGTGGGGCTACTCCCGTGCTCAAGAACTAGACAATATCCACAAAGTAATCATCAACCATTTGTATTTCGAGCAAGTACGAATCTATTAGATTGTCATCCAAAGTTCCTTCATCTTCCCCTGTTAATATGCACAACAAATGGTTAGGTCTTGTATTTAATTTTCCAAGTTTCACAATCACTTAAAAATCATACTTCTGAAATAGTAACAACCATCTGCATATATCCTCCCCCAACATTGGCTTATTGAATAAGTATCTTATTGTATAATTATTTGTGCACATATTAAAATGTGCTCCCAACAGATGATGCCTAAACTTTTGTAGTGCATATACCATTTCCAGTCCTTCACGCTTTGTAGTAGTGTAATTCTCTTCAGTAGTTGACAAATGGAATGGGATGAGCCAAATCTCCTTCCCCTAGCTGGGATAAAACTACACCTAATGCTATAGATGATGCATCTACGTGGACATTGTTAGGTTCCTATAATTATAGGAAATCTGATGATTCAAATATCATTTGTGGGTCTCATGATGAAGTTCTTGGCTTGCTAGTCTCTCGGGTGTTTCCATTTCCCCCTCCATCCATTTCGCTCGATCCTCCATCACCCTGCTTGATCCTTCGTCACCTACTGCATCCTTCATCCACCTCTACGCCTTTTCCTTTTATCCCCTTAGCCACATCTCCTCGAATAAACAAGCGTAGGATAAAACAAAAAAACATTAGGTTAAAAATAAATGCTAGTGGTATTTTTTAATACTAATTAGCATAATAAAGTCAATTTAATTAGATTAGTGTAGTTAGATTAACAAAACTAGGTCAGGGTTGTTAATAATAAGTTAATTATTAATTAATTAAAACCTAAGATTGTAACTAATTAGCAATAATTAATTAATAATTAGTAATTAGGTTAGTTTAATTAATTTAGTAATTAGGTTAGTGTATTAGAATTAAATAATAAATACAAAACCATAATATAAAACATTAATTGAAAAAACAAATTAAAACACAGAAAAGTAAAAATGAATTAAAATAACAATTAAAAATAATACAAATAAAAACAAAACACGTAAAACAAAAAATGTAATAAATAAAACAAAAACAAAAAATAAATAAAAACCTAATGCACACCTTATGCACATATCCCAAAGCAAACAAATCAATGCTCATGCATTAAGTTGGACCCCCCGAGTAAGTGGTATTGGGAGGGACAGTTGTCACCCCCTGGTAAACACGGACCCTCCCTTCCCAATACCACTTACCACCTCAGTGGGGATCCGATTAAACCGCTTTCCCATGCAAAACCACCCTCCCCCAAAAACTCAAAACTGCTTGTTTTTGCCAGTTTGACTAGTCGTCTTCCAAAGCGGATTCCGGGCAAATGGAAACAAATTTTAAAAAATAGAGAGAGGTTTTTGTTCATCATGGTCTGAAGAAAAAAAAAATCTTCCAGGATTTTCGCAGGTGCCACCGGTTGGGATAATCAAATCCATTTTCTATGCCTTGTTTCGGGTTTCTAGTTTTTCCTGTTTCAGTCCTGATTTTGCGGGAGTTGTTTCAGAGAGATGGAGACGAAATTGGAGAAACTGAAGGAGGTTTTTTCTCTAGAAAAACTCATCGACAACAAACTCCTGCATTTTTTTCACAGGTGTCACCTTTGAGGAGAAACAAAGGTCTGAGTTGACCCCTTTTTTCAATAGATTCAGCTTAGTTTTCAGTTTAGATCTTTTGGGGATTTACTTGCTATTTTTGGCCAGGAGGAATGAATTCAATCTCCTTAGCCTAAGGATTGTATTTTTTTATTTATATCCATGTTTTTAATAGAGAAATGGTTGGAACTTTTTGGATGGAAAAGACTGTTAGGCCCTCCTGGACCTGACTGTACATTTGGATGTTAATTATACATATGAATGTTATCAAATATATTACAGCAACACAATGCCATATGATAGGATTCTTGTGTCAAATTTCCCAGTGAAGTTTTTCTTTGTAATTTTGTCTCCCTCTGTAAGACCATCTTGTATTCTGTATTCTTAATTATTCTAAGAAGTAATAGGGAAGAATTTGTTGAGATATACACTATGTCACTTGGCTTAGAATAGTTTCTATGTTTTCTACTGAAAGTTGAATGAAGAATTCTGTATTTCTCTATATTTAATTTGACTTCTTTAAACCTTTTCCCCCCCTACCATACCTCAAGCCTATGAATATCCAGTGATTTTCCTAACTTGTCCTGCATTAACGACCTGCCAAATCTGTCTTATTTGATTTTATCTTTGACTCCATTTCCCAATTGCCTCTTCTCTCTTGTTCCGACCAAAACATTTAAAAACCAAACCCAAATCCATCATAGCTAGCCTAATATCCTATTCCAAACAAATATAAATTTGACAGAGAGATCCCTCTCTGAGTCTTGGAGGGATACATCCCTGACTCGAAGCGGTTTTGTGGTTACCCCTGTTCATTTCCTCCTTAGCCTGATAAATTACAGGGTGATAACATAATGGCGGCCATACTAAGGAACTTTCTCCAGTAGTGTACTTCAAGTTCCAAATCTGATCACTAATGGTGGACAGTGACCAAAGACAAGAAGGTTGAAATATTTCACCTGGTGACTCCAATCAGCTCCAGACAGTGCCAACTCAAAGACTACACTGGAGGAAGAACTTGAAGCATGACCAAGTAGCCTGGAAAGAGAAGGTATTAAAGCTCAAATTGTGTTCAAGACATTTTTGGATTTCTTTGCAATTATGTCCTATATTTTTCCAATATGAATCAAGAGTATATTGCTGAAGTTTATATTGATCATATGAAAATTGATGAACCTCAAGAGACTAAGCCCCAAATTTTAGATCATGTACATACTCATACACCTGTGCACATCCCAGATATACTTGTAGAAATTCCAGTGGGACTACTAGGGAACTTTCTCCAGTAGTGCACTTCAAGTTCCAGATCTGATCACTGATGGTGGATAGTGACCAAAGACAAGAAGGATAAAATATTTCACCTGGTGACTCCAATCAGCTCCAGACAGTGCCAAATCAAATACTACATTGGAGGAAGAACCTGAAGCATGAACAAGCATCCTGGAAAGAGAAGGTATTCAACCTTAAATTGTGTTCAAGACATTTTTGGTTTTTTCTGCAATTATATCCTATTTTTTTCCAATCCGAAGAAAGAGTATATTGCTCAAGTTTATATTGATCATCTGCAAATTGATGAACCTCAAGAGACTAAGCCCCAAATTTTAGATCATGTACATACTCATACACCTGTGCACATCCCAGATATACTTGTAGAAAGCCCAGTGGGACATAAGCCTCTTTCTTTATCTCCTTTTCTTGTTAAAATTTCAGATAATTGTAGCCCCCTTGCTTCACCTCCTATACTAGTAAAATTCCCAGACATATATAAGTCTATAGCTTTGCCTCCTATTCTCCATGAGCTCCATGTCAATGACATCAATAATCTTCCTAGGTTTTATGGAGAGAATTTGATGATCACTGCTAAAAATCATATCCAAAGTCTTGAGGATTTTCTTGATCTGTTTGAGGTGGAAGATGATGATGTCTTCATCATAATGTTTTCCCTATCATTGCAAGGTAAAGTTAAAAATTGGTTTAAGAGTCTTCCAGCTACAAGCATTAGCAATTTCCATCAGTTTGTAAAAAATTTCCTAGATCGATGGGTGATCATGACAAATGTCTTTCTCATTCTAGAAGAATATGACCATTTGAAAAGACAACCAGGGGAGAGAGTACAATATTTTTCAGCAAGGCTCAATAAGGTATATCATGTATTTCCTGTTGATATAAGGCCACCCCCAAGATTAGCTCACTTGCACTACCTCGATACTTTCGATCCAAAGATGACATTTCAATTAAGAGAAAGGAACATTTCCACCCTTGAATAAATGAAAAAGATTGCATTTGATGTGGAAGCTAACTTGCTGAACAGAAAGACAAAATTAGAAGCATTGATGAAAGACAAAATAGAAAAATAAAAGTCAATATCTTCATAAATGAAATTAGATATCCTGAAAAACATAGTCAATGAAGTAATGCATAATATTAGTAGGAGAGAGGAACTTGTTGTTCAAAGACCACATGTGCCACAAGTTCCAGAAATGACAAAGGTCAATATTCCCAAAAAGTCTGCAGCTCAACCTTGGTATCAGGGACTGAATAATGATAGTTTCATGTATTCAATTCACAATACAGTCGAAGATGAAGTTCAAAATCAGAAGATGGAGGAAAATTATTCTGATATGATATGCATGTTCAATTACATTTCATCTATGGATGATTTACCCAAGCGTGATCAGTACGATGATGATTATACCCCAATGAAGTTTTCAAAGAAATCAACAACATATGATTGGGAGGAAGAAGATCATTTTCAATCCCAGCAGGAGAATCAATCTATACATTGAAAATATGACAACTATGATCACAATGCAGAAAGTCTTGGGGTAAGTGGACATACTTTACCCTTATGCTTCTCTTCTTTAAATTTTTTTAAGGAAATTTCTGAACAAGTGGTAAATATCAAAGAAGGTAAATCTTTTGATGAGATAGTGAAGGATGTTAGTGTTGAGAAAGAGGCTATTTCAGATCTAGGATTACAATCTCCAAGTTTCTATGATTTTCAAAGTTCAGGGGAAAATTCAGAGCCTGAAGCAGAATTTGAAACACTGGAATGTAACTATGTACCATTAGATTATAATTCATTTCAAATTTTGAAGGAGGAAAGTGCATAAAATTTTCAAGAAAATGCAAATTGCCTGCCCCTATGTTTTGCCTCACTCCTGAGAAAACATTACAAGCAGACTTTAAACAATAAGAATGAGGAGTGTTCTTATGAACTAGGTGAGGAGAACATGGGTGATATAGAAGTTGTTTCACATTCATAAGTGCATCCCTTGAGTCTTTGTGCAGGACAAAATTCAGATGAAAACACAAAGCCCGGGACAGGTAATGAGCTAATCCATTTTGATTCCCTGCTCTTATGTTTCAATTCATTTCAGAATTTAAAAGGGAATCTTGGTAAAATTTTGGTTGAGGATCAGAATGTAAGCCATGAAATGCTAGAAGAACAAATTCCATGGGCATCTAAAATATTTTATGACACTAGCTAATATGATGGATATATTGTGTTTTCAAAGTCAGTTTTCATTTACCCCCAATGATTTCAAATTTTTTTATGATATGGATATGATCAGACAGTCAACTAAAGGGGTGTGTTCAACATAAGTATCATTTCATAACCCATCATAAAAGTTATATCCATGTCAGGAAGTGCATGAGGATGCAAATAACATAACTACAACATCAAATAATGAATTTGAGTTGGTTAAATTTGAATATCTAGTAATAGGTCAAGTCTATCTTAATCCAGTGGCTATTTATATGGAGAAATTGTTCATCACAGAGCCACAATGCATTGCCATTTTTTCTGTTATATGTCATGTTTATCAAGCTCCTTGTGATGAATATCGGGATGGAAATTAGTTCACGATGCCTATGCAAGTTCTATTTCTGATATTGTTTGAAAACATTGAAAGAGAAGAGTTATTAGAGCAGTTGCTTGACTGGCTGCACTGACAATATTGTATCATTTAAAACAACAAAATTATCAGTAGTGTAGGGTAGGTCACAGTTTTGAATAAGCTCAGTCATTTGAGCATATTTTGTAGTATTGTATATTTTCCAACAGAGTTTGCAGTTGATACTATCTAGTTCAGTGTTCAGTCAAATATTAGCCAGTTCGAAGATTGTAGTTGCAATGACTCCATGGCACAACGAATAAAAGCATTGGTCTGCGTGTTCAAGAGGTCTGAGATTCTTGACACCTCCTTAGGAGTTACCATCCCCAGGTGGAGCCTATGTTAGGGTCCTATAATTATAGGAGATCTGATGATTCATATATCATTTGTGGGTCTCATGATGAAGTTCTTGGCTTGCTCGTATCTCGGGTGTTTACATTTTCCCCTCCATCCATTTCGCTCGATCCTCCATCATCCTTCCCGATCCTTCATCACATGTTACATCCTTCATCAACCTTTGCGCCTTGTCCTTTTATCTCCTTATCCACATCTCACCCACCACTTCTCCTTGAATAAACAAGCGTAGGATGAAACAAAAAAACATTAGGTTAAAAATAAATGCTAGTAGTATTTTTTAATACTAATTAGCACAATAAAGTCAATTTAATTAGATTAGTGTAGTTAGATTAACAAAAATAGGTTAGGGTTGTTAATAATAAGTTAATTATTAATTAATTAAAACCTAAGCTTGTAACTAATTAACAATAATTAATTAATAATTAGTAATTAGGTTAGTGTATTAGAATGAAATAATAAATACAAAACCATAATATAAAACATTAATTGAGAAAACAAATTAAAACACGTAAAAGTAAAAATGAATTAAAATAACAATTAAAAATAATACAAATAAAAACAAAAAACGTAATAAAGAAAACAAAAAATAAAACAAACAAAATAAAAACATAATGTGCACCTTATGCACATATCCCAAAGGAAACAAACCAATGCTCATGCATTAAGTCGGACCCCCCTGTGCTTTTCGATCTTTAACGAGGGGGGGGTTCCGAGTAAGTGGTATTGGGAGGGACACTTGTCACCCCTTGGTGAACTCAGACCCCCCGCCCCCCTCCCAATACCACTTACCACCTCAGGGGGGGTCTGAGTAAACCACTTTCCCCTGCAAAACCTCCCTCCCCCAAAAACTCAAAACCACCCATTTTTGCCAGTTTGACCAATCGTCTTTCGAAGCGGATTCCAGGAAAATGGAAATGAATTTTAAAAAATAGAGAGGGTTTTGTTCATCATGAGTTGAAGAACAAAAAAATCTTCCAGTTGTGTCACAGGTGCCACTAGTTGGGAGAATCGAAGCCACATTCCAGCCCCTTATTTCAGGGTTCTGGTTTTTCCTGTTTCGGTCCTGATTGTGCAGGAGTTGTTTAGGCGAGTTGGAGACAGAATTGGAGAAACTGAAGAACATTTTTTCTCTAGAAAAAAACATCTACAATATCCACCTACAGTTTTTTCATAGGTGTCACCGTTGAGGAGAAATAGAAGTCTGCATTGACCCCTTTTTCCAGCAGATTCGACTTAGTTTTCAATTCATATCTTTTTGGGATTTACTTGTTATTTTTGGCTAGGAGCATCGAATTCGTTCTCCTGAGCCTAAGGATTGTATTTTTTTTATTTATATCCATGTTTGTAATAGATCAAGGGTTGGACCATGTTGGATGGAAAATCCTGTTAAGCCCTTCTAGACCTGACTGTACATTTGGATGTTAATTATACATAGGGATGTTATCAAATATATTGCAGCAACACAATGGCATATGATAGGATTCTTGTGTTAAATTTCCTGGTGAATTTTTTCCCTTTGTAACACCATTTTGAATTCTGCAGTCTTAATTATTCTAAGAAGTAATAGGGTAGAATGTGTTGAGATATACACTTTGTCACTTGGCTTAGAATATTTTATATGTTTTCTACTGAAAGTTGAATGCATAATTCTATATTTCTCTGTATTTAATTTGACTTCTTTAAACCTCTTTCCCCCTTGCCATACCTCAAGCCTATGAAGATCCAGTGATTTTCCTAAATTTCCCTACATTAATCGCCTGTCAAATATGTCTTATTTGATGTTATCTTTGACTCCATTTCCCAATTGCCTCTTCTCTCTTGTTCCTACCAAAACATTTAAAAACCAAACCCAAATCCATCATAGCTAGCCCAATATCCTATTCCAAACAAATCTAAATTTGACAAAGAGACCCCTCCCTGAGTCTTGGAGGGATAGATCCTTGACTCAAAGTAGTTTTATGGTTACCCTTGTCGATTTCCTCCTCAGTCTGAGAAATTACAGGGTGATAAAAGACATGAAATTCCTTCTTCCAATATGGAAATACTAAAATTAGTGCAATAACCAATTTCCGTTTCTAGGTATCCAAACTTTGTTAACATTCCTCGTTCCATTGAAACTTGACCTCCTTCTTCAAAAACAATTCCAGTGTGATTGTGATCTACATGTATCCCATAATAACAAAATTGTAGTACCCTGTATGACCCAATGTTTCTCATAGTTTTTGCACTGAAGTAGGTGGTGGTAGATCAACAACAACAATTATCTTCGTAGGATCAACCAAAATTCCTTGTTTACATACTACATGACCCAACATGATACCAAATGGTACACAAAAATACACTTCTTCAAGTTCAAGAAATTATGGAACTATCTACATATGTCCAACATCAAGCATAGAGTTTCAATACGGTCCTTCAACAAACTAAACATTGTCCAATCATCCATGTATACTTCTAAGAATTTATGAATAAAGTCTTTAAAAGTCACGACAACAACTCAAGAAAATACTGTTGGAGCATTTTTCAATCCAAAAGGCATGACTGTGTACTGATAACATCCCCATTACATAAAAAATGTTGTCTTATTCCTATCCTCCCGCGCAATATTAATCTGGTGATACCTAGAGAATCAATCAATGAATGAGTAAGCTTGATGTCCTCCTACATTCTCCAAAACTTCATCTTTAAACGAGGTAGGAAATGGGTCATGTAAGAAAGGATCATTCAATTTCCATAGATCCATGCAAATTCTGATTCCACCCATTTTCTTGTCCTAGACCACCATCAAACTAATCCATTCTGACTCTGCAACAGGTTCAATAATCCCAACTTCCAGCATCCTATCTATTTCTTCTTATATACCGATTTCAATCGATATGGTCTCTATTTTAGTGGCTTGTCATCCAGCTTCAAAGGGATCCTTATCTCCCCTAACTCCCCAACAATCCCTTTCATTTCTAAAAATGTAGTTGGGAAAATATCCTGGTAGTCGCAGAGCAGAGAGATGGAGTTCATTAGTTATAATAAGACAAAGCCTATAATCAGTCATAAAATCAAAAAAAGGTATAAATCTTGATTCAAACCAAATCTTTGCACACATTTGTTCCTCATCCCTTTTTAAATTTTTCATTGCGTCACTTTTTTGTTAGCTTTTATTTCCCCTTTAATGAGAATCACAAACATTGACCCACTGCCAGCGAGCACCCATAGTCCCGATGAGTTTGCTTGTTATTCTTTAAGTACTTTCAACTTCCTCATTTGTAAATTTCACCCTTTAAATTAGATTTCTAAGGAATTGCACGAAGGAAATGGGTGATAGAAGCGAGTTATTCTGAGAGTTGCTTTGATTGGCAAAAACTTTGGTGAATAAAAATAAGGCCTATGGTTTTCTTACATTTCCAATTATCACTAATGCCAATTTTATGTTATGATGTAGATGGTGCTTTTAATGATGATGTTAGATAAGCACTTTCTTTTTTAATGAACACTGAAATTATATTGAATAAGAAAGAAATTCCTCCATAACCAAAAAAATACTTAATTGTTTGGTAAAAATAAGAAATCCCTTAATATAAGACATAATTCCCAGTATGTTAACCAAATGTAGAGAAACAACGTTAAAAAAAAATAAAAAAAAATTCAAAAGAAACTATACAATTGAGAACAAATGAATGACTAAGTTACTTCAAATAATCAGACACGCTTGAAAATAAAAAGAAATAAATTTTTTTTTGGAAAAGTTTGGGTTTTTTTTTCAATGTTACAACATCAGGCTCCATCTAGGGATTGTGTCTCCCTGCGAGGCATGAAATAATAGTAGACCATGTGCCTGATTTTAATGTAACTCAAAAATGGATATTTGTCAGTGTCTAAAACCAAGTTGATTCGCAAATTAAAACAAATTTTCTATACAAACTACAAATAAATGTTCAAATCTGAGTTTATTTATATACACAATCTGCTACACTAATATTTTAAGATGCTTAATCAAGTGATATCATATTTCCAATGTAACGAGGAAAGCATTTCATTAATTGAATCATAAACTCTCTCTTTGCAAATGATTAAGAAAAATGAGAATAATGATTGCAGGAGAAGTGTGAAGGGCAACTTACCATGCAATTTATATTCATACTTACAATGTACAAATATGGATAAATTCACTCCACTTGATGATTCTAATCAAGATGCAACAATATCTTCCAAAACATGAAAGATTACTTCTAGTTTTTCATCATGATTGTTGGAAGCAGGCCAAGGCATAAAGAAAGGGGATTTTGGGAAAGAAGGCATGCACAAGGAAAGCGATAGCTGGAAGGAAAAGCAGCACGTGCACATGCATGGAAGACCTAACGATGTTAGGGTTAGGGTTTTGGTAATGTATTGTAATGGATGAAGAGACAGAAATGTATAAATATAGCTACCTAGGTCTCAAAGGGGTGAGTTACTACCAACGTTATGGTTATGATTGTTATTAGAGTTGTTGTTGATGTAGAGAAACAGATGCGAAGAATGAATGTTATGTAATATTTTGTTGTATGACGTAATTTTGTAAGTCATTGAGCTAGAGAGGACTGAGGAGGGTATATCTTGAGGGTTAGATCACAGGCTGAGGAGCCTGGTAAAATCTAGTTTGCCTCATAATAGATCTTACCCACCCAGAAGGGTTGTAAAGAGTGTGGCGTTGTAGTTGAGAACTACTACAATAAAAGAGCAAAGAGCCAAATCTTTGTGGACGTAGCCCAGAAGGGGGTGAACCAAAGTAAAACATGTGTTATGTGATTGAATGCATGTGTTTCTTTATTGTCTTCAAGTAAATATTGCTTTGCTGAATGAATTAGTTGTTATAATTTCTGCATAATCGTAATAAACCATGTATTTCATTAATAAGTGGTACTAGATCTCTCAGTATATATTTATTATATCTCTCACTCAATCCTAGGTTATAAACACATGAGTATTGCAACCACCCATTAAGACTATCTTGGGTGAGATTGTGTAGTGTACTCTGTGTGTTGTGTTTCCTTCTGGTTTATTAGGAGGGATGATAGTTTTAGAGGCTGTCTTGGAACCTCGAGCAGACATGAACCCTAGGTCACTCAAGATGAACTTAGACAGGATATAAGTAAAAGTAAACCAACAAATGGTTTCATTTTAGTTGGTAGGAACAATAGAGGATTGATTAGATGAGACAGGTTGAGAAAGAGAAAATTAAAGAAAAGAAGAAAGCAATGAGCCACTAGAAGGGGATGTTGAGACTGTGGAATCCCACAAAAGCAGAGATAGAAAGTTGGCTAAGAACAAAGGAGCTATATTTCACAGAGAAAGACAATAGAAACCCTAGAGTAACACCCCACAAATATCTTGAGAAATACGTGTTTATTGATTTGCATGAAGTCTTTTTATGTGATTTTCCACACTTATTGCAGGAGTGGATACTAAGGTTAAAGGATAACCATGCAATGAACCAGATCTGACAATTAGAGTGGACCTAATACAGATCGAGTAGTTACAGTAGGTGAACAACAAATTCACCCATGCAATATATTTTTGGCTCGACAGTATTGTAGCAGGCTTTATAACTGAGTTTGCAGTAGATACAACAAAGTTGTATAGCATGGTGGAGCAAGAGTTTCTATGCAGACCTTGAGGAAGGTACATTAGATCATTGTATACTTCTATTAATATACTATTATATAACAAAGGTTTAATGACAATGGAGTCAGACAACTAAACTTCCTTGCATGCATGGGGGAAGAGGGGAAGCACTGACATAAAGAGGATAAATGGAAGGAGGAAAGGATAAGGGAAAGGAGGAGGAACCCTTGGATCCAATCATGATGGAAGATGACTAGATCAAGTGGATCATGGTGATAGTTGGAAAGACGCGTAGCAGAGTACCCTACCAATACAAGGTGAATACCAAGAAGAGATCCATAGCTGCGAGGGAAGGCTTGGTGAGTGACGAGGAAGAGGTAGAGGATCTTCGGGTTGTGGAGTACATTGGGGAAATCCTGCGCACAACATATGAGAGGAATATGAGAGGTCCAATAATGGGAAGAGAAGGTAACAATCCTATCTGTATTAATTTCAGTGTGTAACCCATGCGACTAAAACACCAAAGAGAAAACCATCATTTATACAACCGAAGCTTAGAATAAAGATAGCAGGAAGTACATTTACATAAGGAACAACAACTAGAGGAGCCAGATCAGGAAGCACTAGTCAAGTATCTACACCACACGGAGGTAGTATTCCAGCATTCAAAATGGAAAGACATGATCCCACCATCATGTTACTAGAATTTAAAGGAGAAGCATCGGAGGGCCCAAAACAAATTTTGTTCATCTGTGAGAAGATTTGGGAAGAAAAACATATTACAAACAAAGATACTAAACTAGCACAGATAGTGATTACACTAAGGGATCATGCACTGGATTGGTATATGAGTTTAGCTACAAACAATCAACTAAGGACAACCAGAGCAATTGCAGACATCAAGAAATTAATGATAAATGAGTTCCAGAAGCCAATCTCAAAAGATCAATACATGAATGAGATGATTGAAATTAGATAGAAACCAGGAGAATCTGTATGGGAGATTGACCAGAGATTCAAGCGACTGAAGGGAAAATTGAAATATCTCATGATCGATATGAAACATAGGCACTTGTTCATCAATTCACTTCTACCACACTTAAAATACCCATTGTGACAACTAAAGTTTTAGACACAAGAAGAGGCGATGCAGGCAACCCTGCAACTGGAAGAAAACTAGTATCAACAGATGGACTAAGCTATCAAATAACTAAAGAAGTATTTGAAGAACTTAACATTCCAGCTAAACCAGAATAAGAGTAAGGAAAAATGAGAAGTCGTTTGGTGTACTACATGCAGAATGGAAGGACAACACAAGAACGAATTTCCAACATTCACGCAGTATATGGTAGAAGGAATGCCAAATCCATTACCAACAAGAGGATTATGGTGCGAAGTCTGTAAGAAACTAGGCCATAATCCATATCACTTTCCAATGATGTAGAAATACCAGATGATCCCGAAGAGTTCATATTGCAACTTTTGCAAGTCAGTAGGCCACAACGACAAATCTTGTAGAATTATGGAGTTTATGAGAGAGAGGATATCAAATTCGTATAGAGTGCAGGCATAAATGATGATTGGGAAAGCCACACCGTAGTTTAATCAAGTTCCATCTCCATACAACACTACGCAACATTAGTATAATACTACACAACAAGCATATAATATCGCACAACCATAGTACAACACAACACAACCTCAGTACAATACCACACCGTAAAATCATGTGCCTCAGTACAACACGTTGAGAGGAGATCGAGCAGGCTACAGAGGTGGAGGACGAGTGAGAGGAGGTTTTGGATGAGGTAGAGGACCAATGGTATGTCACAATTGTCAACAACTGGGGCATTATGCAAGATAATGTTCGCTTCCACCAACGACTTGTATGTATTGTCGTGAATTGGACCATGATACAAAAGAATGCCTGACACTATTAGTAAAGATTCAGAAAAAGAGGAACCAGAACAACCAGAATATTCAGTGGATTTCAGCCAAAACGAGGGACGAATGACGGAACATCAACATAGTTACTCGCGGTGGAGCTAAAACAGAAAATGACATGTTGAGGAAAAGATATGAATTGATCTTACTCAAGCATTTTCAGACTTTACTTGGATAAAGTAAAGTAGACAAGAATATCACCCTATGTTTATATCCAACAAAATATATATCCTAACTCACAAGTATTAATTACAAGTGCTTAAGCTAGTCTTTTATCAACAAAAATCTTGTTGAAAATTTATTTTTTATGTATTTTTCTGAACACATCAGTTGTTGAAATAAATGTAAGAACATAAGTAAAGACACCAAGATGATACTCAAGATATATGAGACATAAAGCAATCCTTTATTTCATACCAATTCACCAAAGAGTCATTGTCTTTACAAAACTTCACATAGAAATCTTGGACCAACATAAAACTTAGAAATCCCCAATGGAACATACAAAAGGACCTCTGATAGAAAACAAAAACTGAACTCTAAAAGCTAGATCATCTTTCCACAGATTGCTACCCACTTGACTTTGCACAATAGCCTTTATCAGTCATGAAAGTTAATTCACAAACAAACAGGTCTACACAGACTATCAAAGATAGATCAACACCTCTGAAGAACAAGTATCTGAATGATTTGATTCAACCTTGAATATTGTTGTCTACAATAAGACCCTACTATCACAAAAGAGAATTAGGCTGTGATGAGTATATGAATGAATGAAAGTTGAACTATCTCAACATAAACTCAAGGAACAAACCTTAGCATGCTTTGTGCTTCTATCATCTTCTTGTTCCTCCCCTTACTTCTGCTTTTAACAAATTAGAATTGGTTGAAGTAGTTGAACCAACTTATTAGTTAAGCTAACACAAGAATCAACTAACTTTA
>ML785123.1:245593-295751 GCA_009831015.1 Picea engelmannii | reverse complement strand
TAATAGGTTCATAAATAAATAATAACTAGTAGGTGGGACCCCTTGTGACTCCCTTAGTTCATAAAAATCATAACATAATCCATTAGTTAAGAAACCACACCCCTTGTCCCTCCCCTCAAACACATTTACTTTTGGCAATTTTAGCTCATGAAATTTGAAAATATTTGAAAATAATACTCATATATCCAAAATAAAACATGTTTTCCAAAATCCATGAAGTCCACTGCCATAAAATAATAAATAACATAAAATTCAAAAGCCATATTTTCTAGTCTATGATGCAAGCCTTCCTTAGTTGTTGTTGTCAGCTCTTGATTTCCTTGAATTTGCCTTGGGCTGGGTAGAGCCTTTAGGATTTATCTCATTGATCACATGGGAACAATCATCCCTCAAATGCATTCGTGAAGACACGAATTTGTCAGAGTCATCAGAGGGTGAGGAAGGGGCAACAATAGCTTTTCCTTTATCAAATTCCTGGTGGGCTTTAGTATTCAATATCTTGTTGGCATGGGAGGATTTCACTAGTGAGTGGTTAGGGGCAGCTTGGACAATAGGGTTCAAAGGTGGAGGAGTAGTCAAAGTTAAGTTTGTCCAGCCACAGTGTTGGTATACTGTCGGGTGAAAAATCTCCTGTCACCCATTGTTTTCTGGGACTTCAGGATGTAAAGAGACATGAGGAGGCATGGGGATGTTGGGGGCTTGAGGGGCTTGGAAAGGAGGCCTTTCAGACCTCGGTTGGACTATATCCTGCCCAATCTAATTAAATAATCTAGCATGAAACAATTGACCAAGATCTTTTTACTCAACATCAAAATGTATAGAGAACCTAAGCCTTCTTGGGCCATGGTTCCAGTTACCTCTACCTTTGTTTCCTTGGACATGGCTTCCCCAATTGAAAAAAATCATCCTACATATGTTAACAATTAACAAATAGTCTTTTAAATAACAATGCATGACAACTCCTTAAAAATACGAAATAGATTTGGCTCAGAATGTATCAGGCTCATGCAATCCAATCCATACAAATTGTTCTAACGTTAATCAATGAGCAGGGGGGTGAAACAGTGTTCTGGGATACGCGAGGGGTTTGTATTGAGAGAAAATATGATATAATTAAAGGGGAGAAGAAATGGCTACTGCTCAATGACAACAACAATCAACTGTAAATCAACCCCAAAAAACCTTACCGCAATCCACTCAAGACAATTCCACTTCATCGACTTAACACAAAAATTCTCTTAGCTGTAATCAATATCAGAACAGGGAGTGAAAAAAATGAATCTGGGATATGTGAGGGGGTTGTAATTAGCGGAAAATGAGACAATGAGGGGGGAAAACAATGTTTACTATTCATGAGATTAATCAAGCAATCCATAACATCTTTCGCAGTAAGAAAAATATGCATCAACGAACAATCAGATGACTGAGTAATAATTCCGATGTATTTGCTTAATTTCACTATCCATTAATATCCAACACAGTGCCATTACAAAACATAAGTATTTCACACAATTTGTAAGATTTTTTGTTCCCTTTATTCTCACCTTATGCATTTAATAACAGTCAACATAGTACTCCATCTGTAATCATTAACATCCACCACTGCCATACATTTCCCCAATCCACATCTATATTTGAAAGTAGTGCTTCCCAAAAAATAATAATGAAGTCACTACTTATGTAATAGAGCCAATCAATATCTGTAATGATATTCTCTCCCATATATATATATATATGCGTAGTAGAAGATCAAAATTATCAAAACCTCACATGCCACGCTTGAAAAGGAAATTGACTATACAACCAACAGTCATTATTTAGACACAGGCTATGCATAAGTAAATTTCTGAAACCATGTAATCATGCCACTGTAAAAAAGAACATCTCAATGCGACTTAAAAGATGAGCCAAATATCCAACACGATTATCATCAACAATGATCAATTGCAATAAATAATGCACTTGAAACTCAGTGGATATCACTGAGCATAAAAACAAGTCATCCATACTACACACGATGCACAACTGAGAGAATCCAAGTATAATATTTCCAGTAATCACACATCAACATATGACCATGACATAACTCAAAACATCATTCTGGTCTATTTATTAATTCTCCTGTGAGTGACCATGCCGCGTATATTCAAACCTATTCTAGCAATGATAAAATATGCAGTAGGAAGATCCAGTCCAATAATTTACTTTGCAAAACATCATATACAGGATGTGACATGTGTGAACAACACCGAACCCTTGTAACCAATGCAAACCATTATCCAAAACATCATACACACAAATACTAGTGACTGTACATTAACCAACAATTTGCTACTGTGGTAAGGAAAAACCAATCAATTGAACAAGCCGTGGTAACTGTGTATACCCACACACCTAATCAAAATGGTCAGAGGCCCTTCCATTAAAAAAAAATGATTTCTTTGATATCATGCCAGTAACTGTGAAATTTTAGAAGTGAAAATCGCAATGCAAATCTCATGCTATTATCACAGAGGCAATGACAAAAGGCTATACCAACACGATCGCTATACGACCAACGGGTGAGCCCGCATTCGAAGTAATAGACCAATATAATCGGGAACAATTTAGCAGGCTCGAAAAACTCCCTATGTGGCTCCAATATGGAGGGTTAAGGGTTTTCACAGTAGCCATCACAAGAGGAAAGGCACCAACCATAGTGAAACTTCAAGGCTAAAGGCATATGCACAAGAAGGACTATGGCGCTTGTGAACGAGAGACAGTTCTTGACAGGGCCTAACAAGAAAGAAAAGCTCTAGTTAAACCCAAGAATCACGAAGACAACCATCCACCCATGATTTAAAAAACCTTTTAACAAACACGATGGTAACAAATATTTATCAACCAGGAAAACCACCAACTCCAATTAACCCAAACAATAAATAGAACCATCCATTTTCCATTCAAAACCAAAATTCCACACAGTTGCAGTACTCAGGACAAACACAAACCCATACAACTGAGCCAAAAACATTTCATAACCAGAGTGAAGTCAAGAATGGCCAAAAGAGACATACCTATTAATCGAAAACCTTAAGACGAGAGGTGTCCAAGTAGTTTCACCCTGCTAAAAATATGGAGTGTGAACACAATAGCCAGATCAAACAATAGTCTGATTAGGGTGGTGACCAATAGGAAGGATAAAGGTGATGTGCATTAAATGAACGTCGCCTCCAACCATATCACATTTACTCCATAGTACATGCCAACGACCCCCCATTAACACCATTAATCAACCAATGCAACAAGAATATCAACACATTTAAACCATAACATAATCCAAGTTCAACAATTTAACGATTTGCATCATTACTTTGCCAAATGTGCCACCCATGTCATAACTCAAATAAATCGCTCAACAACTATACAATAGAATCATCACTAACAACATAATCACCGTAAAAATGTAAAGCCATTACTTCCACGATCCACCAAGGTTTATAACATACGCACATAAGCTACTGATTGCATCAACTGATGTGTAACCATTGTATTATCTCCTTGCCAAAATGCGCCACTAAAATTTCCACCATATGCATATAAAATGTAACTTAACAATATTTCGTAGCCATTTGCTTTTTAGCTAGGAGTTAACCACTATCAACAATCACTTTATGCATGTAGTATTGTAGAGCTAGGTCTCTTTTTCATAAGATATAGTATTTTTTTTTCTCAAAATGCCTTTCTGCAATTTTCACTAACATATTTGTTGTGCAGGTGCGAGAAGAATGAATACCATAAATGAAAAGTAGGTTGTAGTATCATGAAGGAAAAACATCCCAAATCTTAACTCATATCAATGACAACCATATTCTCATCAACCATGTGAACCTTTGTAGCACATCATATTAACATTGAAAATGAACAAATCTGATCTTCAAAGTTCAAGGGGGTCCCACCTACTAGCATTATTTAGTCTTATATAATAATAGGCTTTAGCAACACTTAGCGGGAGAATTTACGTTGAATTTTTCAATCATCAACATGATGTAGTCTGACAAGAGACAGGACAACACTAGTGGGTGAAGAAGAACACCGAACCAAGGAATCATTTCGACACACATAATGAGAAGGTGATATTTAAGCAAGAAAGACAAGAATTTTAGAAGGAAGACATGGTGTTGACTTCAACTACGCAACAAAGAAAGGAAGAACCAGAGTACGAGATGCCTCCATTATTGGATCATACCAACAAAATGAAACCCATGGGACAAGTAAGTACAATCAAATGATTTTTGCAATCATGTGTAAAAGTATTAAGTGATCCATCATCTGCCAAAATATTGAAAAACATATTAGAAAGATGTAGTATAGAGACAAAAGGAAATGTAGAATAGAAAATAGTGAATCACCTACATACAAGGAGAAGAACGAGTAGGGAGTTCATACTGAATGCCAATATCAGAGATTTCAACATGGGAGATATCATACTGGATATAGGACCTGAAGTGAATTTATTACCAAAGAAGACACGACAATGCATGGGAGATCCCACATTAGGATACTCACCTATTGAATTGAAACTAACAAACCAACACAGAGTTCTACCAATTGGTAGAATGAAGGGAGTAACAGTAGACCTAGATGGAGTGTGCACTAAAGCAGACTTTGAAGTGATTGAGATAGTAGATGTCACAATGCCATACCCATCTTTGCTTGGTTTGGATTGGGCGTTCGACAACCAGGCCATAATAAATATGAAGACAAGAAGAATGACATTTGAGTCAGGTGAATACAGGGTCATCGTGCCATTAGACCCATGAGAAGGGGAAAGGTTTGTAGAACCCACTTGCCTAGACTTAGAGGAAATCAACCAGTTGTACAGAACAACTACGCATGATGAATATTACGTAAACCCAACCGCAAATGATATACTCAGTTGGCGGAGCATTACTTCATGTGCGACAGATTCATATACCACTTTAGAGAACTGGAAACAAAGTCTACATGAAGTTTCCACGAGACGATGTGCATGAATAGACCGCGGAGTAAGATGGGTACACACAAAGAAAAGGGAACCACCCAGTTTCCATGGAATAAACGATTTGGAAACATTCTTGGCATAGTATGAAGATAAATTTTTAGAGAACCAAAGACTGTTATCACTTGATATAACACTTAAGGCCACACCTGGAAGATGGCGGGGCACACACAAAGAGACAATCACAGATTGGTACCAATGTAAGTGGTTACTGCGCATAATGTTCGATGCAGAACAACAAAATAAAAATCAACAGAAGTATGATGGACACGGGGCACCAAAAAAATACTTGGAGAAGTGTAGAACGTTGTGGAAAATGAAACCCCCAGAGGAATGGCCTCATCATTTCATACACACTCTAGAGGGAATACCAGCGAACTGGTATACAAACTAGGAACTGTGCAAAGGAACTGCGACCTAGATGACATTGCAACATAATTTTATAGTCACTTTCTCATTCGAGCATGCGAACCCCAACATAGATGCAACTCTTAAATATATAAGAGGAGTGATATTCATCAAAGAACCAGAACTCGAAATCATAATCGAATAACAATAGCAGAACAAACAGACAGTCAAATACTGTTTTCATGTTACCATGTGCAAGAGGAAGCACCAGATGAATATGATCCATGCGATATTTAGATCTAAGAAGTAGAAGGTGAAATAGAAGTGGAGGGTACACCCATAGAATTAGAAGTCATTGGCGCACTGATCAAAGTAAAGAAATTCAACATTGGGACAGTTGAGAACCCCAAAATGGCCAGCATTGGAGACTACTGGGATGAGCAGATAGTAGAAATCATAACATATTTGTTGCATGAGTATAATGACCTGTTTCCCACAACATTTACAAAGATGACGGGTATAACATGAGATCTAGGATAAATGAAGATACCACTCAGACCGGAATCGAGACTGATCAGAAAACGACCATACAGATTGAACCCAATATATAAGCAGAAATTCAAAGCTGAGATCAACAGGATTCTTGAAGTCGGAATCATAGAACCAGTGGAAGAATCAAAATGGATAAGCCTGATGGTATTTCAGGACAAAAAACAAGGAGGGATAAGGATATGCATTGACTTGAGGAAGTTGAACGATGCATGCCTACATGACCCGTTCCCTACACCTTTCATGGATGAAGTGTTAGAGAACATAGGTGGACTTGAAGCTTACTCATTCACTGATGAATTCTGAGGCTACCATCAGATCAAGATAGCACAAGAAGATAGATACAAGACCAAATTTGCAACAAAATGGGGATCCTACCAGTACACAGTCATGCCGTTTGGATTGAAGAATGCACCAACAATATTTTCCAGATTAGTCATTGTTGGGTTTAAGGAATTCATCCATTAGTTTCTCGAGGTATTCCTAGATGATTGGACAGTTTATAGTTTGTTGAAAGACCATCTAGAGGTCTTACGGATGATGTTATAAATATGTAGGCAGTTCCAGATATCATTAAACATAAAAAAATATATATATTCAGAACACCATTTTGGATACTATTGGGCCATATAGTATGCAAACAAGGTTTACTAGTAGATCCTGCAAATATTGCAGTAATTGTTAACTTTCCACCACCTAAAACAATCCGTCAGCTAAGAGTGACATTGGGATAGACAGTGTACTATAGAAATTTCATCAAAGGATACGCACAAATTACCATGCCAATGGAAAATTTATTAAGAAAAGATACAAAATTTCAGTGGAACGACGAGTGTTAAAACATTTTAGATACCATGAAGGAAAAGATGGTCATCGCACCACTATTAGTATTTCCAGATTGGGAGAAGAAATTCCATGTCCATGTAGATGCATTAGCCATAGCACTTGGATCTATCTTGGCGCAACAAGGAGCAGAGGAGTTTTATCACCCCATAGCATTTGCGAGTCAGAAGTTGTCAGAATTCGAGCAAAACTATAACACTACAGAGAGAGAAGGCCTAGCTATGGTCTACGCACTGCAGAAGTTCATACATTACTTATTGGGGAAACACTTTAAGATGTTCACAGATCACTTAGCCCTTAAATACCTAGTCAACAAGCCAGTGTTGGGGGCGAGAATCTGTCGATGGTTACTACTATTTCAAGAATTTGACTTTGAAGTAATAGTCAAGCCAGGAAAATTGAATGCAGGATCTGACCACCTATCAAGGGTCACAAATGGAGAAGAACCTATGAATTTAGAATAAAACTTCCTGGATGCACAGTTATTTTCAGTCCACATCGCTGATGAATACTTTACAGATATTATTCAGTACATGAGCATAGGTATTGCATTGCATGAATACAACCTTGCCCAGAAGAAAAACATGGTAGTCTGAACTGCAGATTATCAACTGATCACAGGACACTTATACAAAATGGGTACAGATAGCATATTGCGAAGATATGTGTTAGAGCACGAAATACCAAGAGTCTTAACAGAATCCCATGAGGGAATATCAGAAGGACATTATGTAGGCAAAGCTACTGCACAGAAGGTATTGCACACAGGACTATGGTGGTCGACCATTCACCGAGACTCAAAGGAGTATTGTCAAAGATGCGATGTTTGTCAAAGGGTAGGTAAACCCAATAGAAGGGATGAGATGCCATTACGACCACAGGTAAAATTGTAGGCATTTGATAAGTGGGAAATAGACTTTGTGGGACCAATCAACCCACCAACAAAAAGAACAAGAACTAGATACATTATCACCGTGACATAATACCTAACAAGATGGGCGGAAGCAGCAATAGTGAAGGATTGTAGCACATAAACAACACCACACTTTTTTTTTGAACAATTAATCACTCAATTTGGGTGCCCAAGAGTTTTCATGAGCGACCAAGGCACACACTTCATAAACAACACCATAAGCACTTTGAATGAAGAGTTTGAAGTCCATCATCAGAAAATCACACCATATCACCCACAGGCAAATGGCACAGAAGAGGAATTTAACAAAATTATTGAGAATGCACTGACAAAGATCTGTAATGTCAAAAGGGATGATTGAGACCTCAAAATACCAACAATACTATGGTCATACAGGACCATGTGCAAGAAGCTAACAGGACACACACCATTTAAACTAGTATATGGCCAAGAAGAAGTAGTGTCGTTAGAATTTATGGTACCCAGTTTAAGCGTAGTAGCAATTATACACATGATGGAATGAGGCGCAGTATAGGAGAGAATAAATCAGTTAATGACCATGGAGGAAGATCGCATCTTAGCAGGGTTCACCAACAAGTTTAGAAAGCAAGGGACAAATATTGGCATGATAGACACATCAAGAATAAAACCTTCAAGGAAGGAGATCTAATGTTGATGTATGACAACAAATCGTTTCAGCACCCAGGAAAGCTTAGAATGCACTGGTTAGGACCATACGAATTAAAAACCGTCACAAATGGAGGAGTTGTACAATCAAAAGACTTAGCAGGCGTAGAACTCATAGGGATGATCAACAGGATTCGACTGAAGCCGTACAAGGACAGTCGACCACCCACAAACTAATATCCATCGGGCAGTAAAAACAAAAAAGAGCACAGGATATTAAATGATACAAACAGAGGCATATTGCACTGGAATAAGAAAGAGCATGCATACTTAGGAACAAAAATCGACGAGGATAAGGCTAACGACCATGTCAAAAGGGAAACAAGTCAGAAATGAAAAGAAGACAAAGGTAGTATGAAACGATGAAGTTATGTAGAATTGAATGCTAAAAAGGACTGATAGGACGCCCTATTAATCGCGCCAACTAGAGATGGAAAGGGAGAGGAATGGAAATAATGAAGGAACCAGAGGTTCATTGAATCCATATTAAAGGTAGTGTTTTCGACAAGCTTCATGCGATGACCATACAAAACAAGGATGAGGGAGAAAATAGGTTATTGCGAGTCTGGAGAATAAATACAGAGCGATAGCGTATACCAAGTATAGATCAAATCTCACAGAGTTTTTTGAAGCTACAAATCACAGCGAGAAATCAACATTCATGACTATGGCACAACTAAAGCAAGCAAAAGAAATCCAGATTGTCAGACAACATAGAGTTAGAACCAGGGAACGAGTACACTTGGAGGAAGGAAAACAACAATCGCCGAAGATTGTCAATGTCGACGAAATCCCATCACCAGATACAAAACCACTGAAACCAACACCCATGGTGGAAAAATCCCAATAGCCAGCACCATAGGGCATGGATGTAGGTATGTCGATAGAGGCACAAGAAGAATCGAACCAGGACGTAAAAACCCTGAAGGAGGCTCATCCAGAGAACATCAAAGCAACTCTAAGAGTCAATGGAACGACGTCGAATCAGGAAGAAATCGTCGAGATAGATGAATCTCAAACAAACATGTCATACCACCCACCCGAAGGAACAATAGAAGATGTCATGGGTTGGACAGAATGGTATTCTGAAGTACAAACCATGGAGGTTGGAACCTCGAGCTAGCCACTGCTGAAGAAAGACAAGCAACGGGTACCTAGGTCACCTCGCAAGCAACCTGTCACAGCCCTAGTTTTGTCGCGTATACCATATGGGGTACAGGTGAAACCAAACTTGTTGGGTCATATCAAGAAGCTAAAATACTTAGACCACGATGTAACAAACACAGACAAGTTCCCAGAATTCGCAAAGAGAGTATACTTATAGACTGTAGGAGTGAATAAGGTTGGGGAACTGATTGATCAACCACTCCAATGAGCAACAAGATTGGAGAAAACCGAGATTTTATGTCTTCTAGATCTACAACACTTTGGCAGAGGACAGTACACAAACAATTTCATCAAACAACTGATGGAAGTCACACATTGCGGGGATATATGGTTGGACAAGCTCGTCTTGATAGATGTAGATCTCATTGCGCACATTACATGGTTTCCATCCTGGGGTATGGATCCCGCACATTTTCTTGATGATAAGACAAAGGAGAAAGTTCTTGTAGAGGAGATGAAGAAGAAATACGATACTGACAGGGGGACACGAGGAATCATCATCAAGAGGATCAATGATGTCACAACACAAATGGCTGCAAAAATCATGGCTTGCAAACTACTGAGAAAATGTCGCAGGGAGGAAGTTCCGGATGGGGTTGTCACAGTTGTGGCTCAGTGTGCCGAGGGCACCATAGTTAGCTGGGAACCCTATATTTTGAACTTGTTTATGGATGACTACAAGGATGCACAGTATCTAGGAACATAATTTCACTACTCATGGCTACTCATGTTGATAGCTATCATGGAATGGAAGGAACCAAATTACACATTCTTCAGCACTAGACCCAAGCCGAATTGTGGAGTGAGGTATTTATCACTTGGCATTGCATCAGATGCCAAGAACAAGAAAATGAATGTATCTATATTCGAAGGATACCTTTGTGACCTGCAGGAGTCCATATCCAACATGTGGAGAATAAAACCACAGGTTGTCCAACAGTATCGAAACATCGCCAAATTCAAGGCCACACGACATGCCATGTGAATACATTCACCGAAGGACCCCAATAAGATGTGGATACAAATGTGCTATTGTATCATGGAGGAAGACATCGACATGGTTATCAAAGACTAGGAAGACAAGTGGAAGATTCCAGTCCTCACCAAAGACTTTTCGGAAAGGACAACATAAGAGGAGGCAGGGTAGGGAGAAACACAACCTCAAGAAGTCCCAGTGCCCAAGAAACGGAGGACGGGACAGAAAAAGACAGAAAACAAATGAAGGGGTAGCTAAGATGGGGACCCAAAAGGAGAAGAAGGATAATACACAGTAGGCCAAAGAATAGCAGAAACAGACTGAGGCAGTGCAAGGGACTACACCAAGTCCCAATCCCCAAGAACTAGACCTTATTAAGAGACCAACTACTTAGACGAGGGGTGCACGCAATAATATGAAGGAATAGTGAACACCTCCAGAATACATGATCACAGAGGATGATGTAGAAATGATAGCCGGAATGGTTCAGGATTGTATATCCAAGGATTTTGACAATGTTATGCACCACAGGGACAAAATTCAAGAGGAGCTGGAATACATGCGACAGATCCTCAAGTAGATTGGGGAAGCGCAAAAAACAAGAAAAAACATAGGAACAGGTCTCTCAAACTCACAGGTAGGAGAGGAATTTGAAGCAAGGGAGTGATATACAGTCCACACAATACCGCAGTTGAGTGCAACATTCCACATTACACCCAACATGATGCACATGGACGAGATCGTGGGGTAGAAACCCCTAAAGGACTTATCTCAAATCCAACTAGTATTGTCATGTATACCATCCAAGGCTCTACACAAATTGAAGCTTAGCGTTACCCAAGAGGTATGGTCTCATGCATGCACTGACTTAGACGAATTACAATTGGCAATGAAGAAGCGAGATGTGCTGGAAATAATATGTGAGCAAGCTAATCTTGAGACCCAAGAGGAGAGGGAGTGCATGAATGGATTTGACCGAAAAGTGGCTGGCACATATGACAAGATTCCAAAAACCACGCAGAGGGTCAAACTCACAACAATAGAAAAGATTGATCAAATTGTGCACACAATCGATCAATATCAGAAGGAGATCAAGAATCTCTAGGAGAAGCTCACACCCACCACTCCACCATAGGTAAGGGAGAAAAGGAAGCAAGAGGCAGCAAAGAAGCTACAGGAGATAGAGAAACAGGTCAGTGCAACAACCGACTTGTTCGATAAAGAAACACAACTTTGGAAAAAGTTAGAAGAGGATCAACAAGTCCAGAAGTGGGACAAGGAAGAAGAAAGGATAAGCACATCTATCCAGGACCTCAAGCAGAGGAAGAATAAAATGTCCATCACGGAGCGTGTCAAAGGGGCGTGGGATATGAATAAACTACAAGGATAAATCACCACTGCACAAACACGAAAAAATGAGCATCGGGCTCAAATGGAACCGCTTCAAGAGCGCATAGCAGAAGTCATTTCACAGGAAGATGAAGCAAAGGCACATATAGCATAGACCTAGGAAGAATGCGCAGGATTGATCAATGACGAGATTGCAGTCCAGATAGTAGACACACTCAAGGAGAAGATTGCATAGGCCCAAACACAAGTAGCATAGCTCAAGGAAAATTCTAAGGCAATCACCAAGGAGATCGAATAAGCGCACAAAGGGTTGGTGGCTCGAGACGAGCCACATGTCAGTGTTGGGGTCCTGTTGGAAGCAGGACAAGGTGGAAAGAAAGGCGATTTTGGGAAAGAAGGCATGCACAAGGAAAGTGACAACTGGAAGGAAAAATAGCACGTGCGCATGCATGGAAGACGTAACGACGTTAGGGTTAGGGTTTTGGTAATGTATTGTAATGGATGAAGAGCCATAAATGTATAAATATAGCTACCTAGGTCTCAAAGGGGTGAGTTGCTAATGGAATTATGGTTATGATTGTTATTAGAGTTGTTATTGGGTTGATGTGGAGGAACGAATGCGAAGAACGAATGTTATGTAATATTTTGATGTATGACCTAATTTTGTAAGCCATTGATATAGATAGGACTAAGGAGGGTATATCTTGAGGGTTAGATCGCAGGCTGAGGAGCTTGGTGCAATCTAGTCCGCCTCATAATAGATCTTACCCACCCATAAGGGTTGCAAAGAGCGCGACGTTGTAGCTGAGAACTACTATAATAAAATAGAGAAGAGACAGATCTTTGTGGACGTAGCCTAGTAGGGGGTGAACCATGGTAAAACCTGCATTATGTGGTTGAATGCATGTGTTTCTTTATTGTCTTCAAGTAAATATTGCTCTGCTAAATGAATGAGTTGTTATAATTCCTTCATAATCGTAATAAACCATGTATTGCATTAATAAGTGGTATTATATCTCTCAGTATATAATTATTAGATCTCTCACTCAATCCTAGGCTGCAAAAACATGAGTATTGCAAGCACCCATTAAGACTATCTCGGGTGAGACTGTGCAGTGCACTCTATGCGTTGCGTTGCCTTCTGGTTTACCAGGAGGGTCGATAGATTTAGAGGATTTGTTGGAACCCCGAGAAAACATGAACCCTGGGCCACTCAAGACGAACTTAGACATGATATAAGTAAAAGTGAACCAACAATGATTGATAAAAAATTCATTCTCAGAAATATGATTTTCATAATGCTCTTGAAAATATTGTTGCATATGTTCTTCATGTACAATTTGATTTTCATAAAAACTTGAAATAATAATTTCATCATGATCATCTTCCTTTGTATCTTTATTTTCATTAAAAAAATTGAGACATCTAAAAATGAATTTATAGGTATTATATTATGAAGCATCTCCTTTTGGACAAAATAAGGTGAAAATGATTCAATTGCAAGAAACTTTGCTTGATCATGAAGACTATTTTTAAATAATTGAACTTCTTAAAAAATAACTTTTTGTTCAATGAAATTTTGACTCTGAAAAAGAGAAGGGACCATAAGATCTGAATATTCATTCTCAATAGTGAATTTCTTTTCTTGTTCACAAACATCAGAATGAATTTCTATCACTGAATTTAATTCTTCATTGCAACAATTTTCATATAGAATTTCAGCTGGGTAAAACTTTTTACAATGAGAATGAAACATAATCTGAAAATCCTTTAGATAATAAATACATGCATCAGGTAAATATTTATACCATTGTCAAGCATCTCCCTTAGAGAGATCATGAACCTTTTCACGAGAACATATTCATGATAAATACCCAACAAGTTCATGTACTCATGAAAATCTATCAAATGTTGTGTTGGACAATCATCCTCATCTTCCCCAAATATAGGAAGGCAGTCTACCCAATCTCCTGTACTAGGCATAACATTAGGAAAACCATGAATATTTGAAAAATCAAATGGATCATACCTTGCAATGATATTTGCAACAAAATAACATGACATTGAAACAAAGTGGAGTCTCCAGGTGAATAACCACACAACCTGTGTCTAATCCTCGTTCATCTTCAAGAACCAAATCTGATCTTCATTAAACTCCAGGGAAAATATCAAACATTTGTTCCCTGACAACGACGCCAAAAATATGTTGTTCTTGAGATTGTTCCTAGCTGTTTAGAAACAATGTTAAGGCATATTAAAACCTACTTTTGACTACAAGATGACCCTTCTAGTCATAGAGGGCTCTCTCAAAGAAAAAAATATACTAATTTCCTACTATCACTAGGCATGAGCTTACTTCATCAAACTCAGGTGTCAGACTTAAAATATAAACAAAAGGAAATATAAGGTAGGCAAGATTTAGGATTAAATGACAAGTGACTGGGATTAAAAAATCATAATCCTATAATACAAGAGGCCTAAACTGTCTATGAGTATATCTTATGTGTGACTGATGTTCTTTATATATGTTGTTCATATCTTGTATAATATTGATGATCACTTGGAAGAGATTAAAAATTATTTGAATAAGTCATATATCGTTTAAGCTAAAAAACAATTAATTCACCCCCCCCTCTCAGTTGTCTTAGTAATTTCAACACGGAAATGCAACCCATGGGACAAGTAAGTAAAATCAAAGGCTTTTTGCAATCATGTGTAAAAGTATTAAGTGATCCATCATCTGCCAAAATATTGAAAAACATATTATAAAGATGTAGTATAGAGACAGAAGGAAATCTAGAAAAGAAAACAGTCAATCACCTACATACAAGGAGAATAACGAGTAGGGAGTTCATATTGAATGACAATATTAGATATTTCAACATGGGAGATATCATATTAAATATAGGATCTGAAGTGAATGTATTACCAAAGAAGACATGGAAATGCATGGGAGAGCCCACATTAGGATACTCACCTGTTCAACTAAAACTAACAAACCAACATAGTGTTATACCAATCAATAGATTGAAGGGAGTAACAGTAAACATAGATGGAGTGGGTACTAAAGAAAACTTTGAAGTGATTGAGGTAGTGGATGGCACAATGCCATACCCATATTTGCTTGGTTTGGATTGAGCATTCAAAAACCAAGCCATAATAAATATGAAGAAAAGAAAAATGACATTTGAGTCAGGTAAATATAAGGTCATCATGCCATTAGACCCATCAGAAGGGGAAAGGTTTGTAGAACCCACTTTCCTAGACTTAGAGGAAATCAACCAGTTGTATAGAACAACTGCACGTGATGAATATTCTGTAAACTCAACCACAAACGAGATACTCAGTTGGCGGAGCATTACTTCATGTGAGACATACTCAAATACCGGTTTAGAGAACTAGAAACAAAGGCTACACGAATTTTCCACGAGAAGATGTGCATGAATAAACCGCGCAGTAAGATGAGTATGCATAGAGATAAGCGAACCACCCAGTTTCCATGGAATAAATGATTTGGAAACATTCTTGGAATAGTATGAAGATAAAGCTTTAGAGAACTAGAAATTGTTATCACTTGATATAGCACTCAAGGCCACACCTGCAAGATGGTGGGGCACACTCAAAGATACAATCACAGATTGGTACCAATGTAAGCAGTTACTGCACATAAGGTTCAACGTAGAACAACAAAATAACAAACAATAGAAGTATGATGGACATGGGGCACCAACAGAATACTTGGAGAAGTGTATAACATTTTGGAAAATGACACCCCCAGAGGAATGGCCTCATTATTTCATACATACTCTAGAGGGCATACCAACAAACTGGTATACAGACTAGGAACTGTGCAAAGGAACTGTGACCTGGACGACATTGCGACAAACTTTTACAGTCACTTTCTCATTCGAGCATGAGAAACCCAACATAGATGCAACTCTTAAACAGATAAGAGGAGTGATATTCATCAAAGAACTAGAAGTCGAACTCATAATAGAAGAACAATAGCGGAACAAAAAAATAGTCAAAGAACTGTTGTCATGTTACCATGTGCAAGAGGAAGCACCAGATGAAGATGATTCATGCGATATTCAGATAGAAGAAGTAGAAGGCGAAACATAAGTGGAGGGTCCACCCATAAAATCAAAATTCATTGTCGCACCGATCAAAGTAAAGAAAGTCAACATTGCAACAGTTGAGAACCCCAAAATGGCCAACATTGGAGACTACTGGGATGAGCAGACAGTAGAAATCAGAACATAGTTGTTGCATGAGTACAATGACTTGTTTCCCACAACATTTACATATATGAAGGGTATAACATGAGAGCTAGGAGAAATGAAGATACCACTCAGATCGAAAGAAAGACTGATCAGAAAACAACCATATAGACTGAACCCAATATATAAGCAGAAAGTCAAAGCTGAGATTGACAGGATGCTCAAAGCCGAAATCATAGAACTAGTGAAAGAATCAGAATGGGTAAGCTTGATGGTAGTTCAGGAAAAAAAAGGAGGGATAAGGATATGCATCGACTTGAGGAAGTTGAAAGATGCATGCCTACATGACCTGTTCCCTACACCTTTCACGGATGAAGTGTTAGAGAACATAGGTGGACATGAAGCTTACTCATTCATTGATGGATTATCAGGCTACCATCAGATCAAGATAGCACAGGAAGACAGATACAAGACCACATTTGCAACAGAATGGGGATTTGATGACGCATGCCCCTTCCTAAACCCATAGGTCAGAAGGTCCATGCCAACACAGGATCTTTCCCTTCTCCACTGGCCCGAAGAGCTTCTGAATGGATCTTCTATTTCCATTTCGGGAAACCTACACCCACAATCAACTTCAGAAATTCCCCCTTTTGCTTCGAGAAATTGGACTTCTCACTTTTGTGAATCCGTTGGTCACACGCTTGTCTCTCAGATCTCCGAAACCCATAAACAGTCAATGTTGACCCTTCCTCTTCCTCTTTCGAACTTTTCCCTATCGTGATTTCGGTGGTCGCGGTGTCCAAAAACTTGTTCCCACAATTCCCGAAACCTGATTTTTCAAAATTCCGACGTGCTCACAAGGTTGACCTTTCAATGCCCCTTTACTCCATCAGGACTTTGGACTTCGCAATATCACGAATCCTAATGCAAGGAATTAGGAACTTCACTCCCTGAAACTCCGAAATGGTCGACGGAGTTGACTCCATGTCAATAGTGCGCCACCTGTCCACTCACTGACTCCTCTGTGGCCCACACAAATCCTTTTAGCCTTTCGAGACTTCACATTTCGTGATTTTTTGATTCCCGTTGCAAATTTTATGGGACTTCAATCCACGAAAACCTGATATAGAAACCCACATGTAAATCCAATGACCCTTATGGCTTGAATCTATGGTCCTACTCCTCCTGAGCTTAGAATCTTTCAGGAATAACCGTCGTATCTCTCTGTGAGAACTCGTCCTCCTGTGGTACGACATTGCTGTGCCTTCCTTCGACTCCTTCGAAGGTTCAAATCCTTCTGAACTTTCCCAACTCCGAGTCTTCCAGAAAAACCCTTGCACGCACTCCTTGTGACAGACTTTCAATCACTTCCAAGTGTTGAAATCCTTCAACTTTGCGCACACCTGTAGCAACAGTCCCTCAATACTTCACTCAGGTCCACAACCCTGATACTTCGCTCAGCCTGTGCACTCCTTTCATGGCTCATGTACCCACTGCACTTCTGTGGGAATGAGAATGAAAAACTATCTCTCCTGATATTTTAGAGACAAACCTCTAAACCCCTTGTCGACGCACTCCTTGCGGACAATTCAACTGCACTCCTTGCAAGAACTCTTGCTCAGTTAAAGAAACAATTGAAACTCATTTCTCTTACTCTCTCTCTCAGACTTCAAACATTCAACAAGAAATCATTCATATATAGCATAAAATAAATTGCATGACAGAAAAAGTAAATCATTCATGAGCATAACATTCAAAGATGCATACACAGAGAATATGTGGACACCACGAGTCTGAATCACAACTTTCTTGTATTAATTCAGAACTTCTGTACATGGAGTCTGCTACAAAACTCTCTCTCTCTCTTTGCTTCTCCTCTATGGTCTTCATCCTCTTCATACAATACACAATGAGGGTGTCTATATCCCGTTTCCCTCTTGCGCTCTAAAACTGTCTAATCTAACATTCAATTTTACCTACTTGCATTAACTACCATAATTGCCTTCTATCTACTAAGGACAAGAGTGGATCACTCAAGGTCTATTTACATTATACAAGTGAGCCTTCATTTAATTTTTTCATTTAAGGTTCTAAAACATTCTCAAAATTTGTGTTGGGTGCTTGTCCAGCTGTCCATTGTCTCCACGCTAGCTCGCTTGAGATGCTCCTGCATCATACTCCCTGGCTTGAAAATTTTCATGGGCTCCTGTCCATGAGCTCGCGCACGGTGTGTCCATGCCTCTGGATCTCCGCTTCGTTCTCCCAGCTGGCATCTTCAACTGGATGGCCCTTCCACTTGACCAAATATTCAAAGTATTGCTTCCGCATGGTCTTCTTGCTTACTCTTTTGTCCAGCATGTGTTCCATCTGTGGCTTATCTGTAACTGGCATATTCTTTGTCCACTGGATCACTGGTTTCTCATCTCTCGTTCCTGTTTCCTCAGCTTTATATGGGTACAAATCCGAGATATTGAATATCAGATAAATTCCGATCCCATCGGGTAATTCAATCTCGTAAGCATTCGTCCCAAATTTCTTCAAGACCTTACATGGTCCGATTTTCTTCATCTTCATCTTATTATATGTTCCCCTCGGGAACCTTTCCTTCCTTAAATGTGCCAGAATTAAGTAACCAACCTCGAACTGAAGTTGTCTCTTGTGTTGATTGGCTCTGCGCTTATATTCTTGGCTCGAATTCTGCAGTCGCTGCTTCACCTGGCTGTGAAGTTCCCTCATCACCTTTGCGAAATTTTCTTCACTAATGCTCCTAGTTGCATTATGTTCTGAATTCCTCATCTCATAAATTCCTCTCGGCTGCATGTTGTAGAAAATCTGAAATGGACTATGCCCTGTGCTTCTATTAACCGAGTCGTTATAAGCAAATTCTTCTTGTGGTAATATGTTGTCCCACTGGCTGTGGCGTTCTGTCACTAGGATTCTCAGCAAGTCTCCCAGACTTTTGTTTACCACTTCTGTCTATCCATTCATCTGAGGATGATAAGCCGAACTAAATGACAAGTTAGTTCCCAGCTTCTTCCATAAGGTCCTCCAAAAGTTCCCTATGAACTTGGTGTCTCGATCCGAAACTATGCTTCTTGGTAAGCCATGAAGTCGAATGACTTCTTTGAAAAACAGATTCACAATGTGAGTTACGTCACTGGTCTTCTGGCATGGAATGAAGTGTGCCATCTTGGAAAATCTATCCACCACCACAAAGATTGAGTCAAAACCTCTTTGTTTTCTTGGCAACCCCAATATGAAATCCATGTTGATTGCATCCCACGGCCTTTCAAGTATGGGTAATGGTTGATAAAACCATGCATTATGTTTCCTCCCCTTCAAATGCTGGCAAATTTTGCATCTGTCTACGAATATTTTGAAGTCTGCTCACATTCCCGGCCAAAAATATGACTCATTCAATTTTGGGAATGTCTTGTCGTGACCAAAGTGCCCTGCCAATCCTCCACTGTGCTTCTCCTTTAGCAGATTCTCCCTCATGGAGCATTTCAGAATACACAGTTGATTACCTTTAAACAGTAATCCTTCCTAGATCATGTACTCTTCCCACTGGCTTCTATCCCTTAGAATTGGATTCTCAGCTACTTCATACGCCTCCTTAAAATCCTGATCATTTGTGTACATGTTACTGATATCGTCAAAACCCAACGTTTTGAATTTGAATTCCTGCAATAGCAAACACTTCCTGCTCAAAGCATCAACAACTTTGTTAGTAGTACCAGAAATATGTTTAATCACAAAAGTGAAATTTTGCATGTACTCAACCCATTTAACATGTCTCTGATTCAACTTCTCCTGTTGAGTCACAAACTGCAATGCATGATTGTCACTGTACAAGACAAACTCTTTCGGGATCAAGTAATGCCTCCATTTCTTCAATGCCTGTATAATAGCATAAAACTCCTTATCATAAGTGGAGTATTTCACTTTTGCTTCATTCAGCTTCTCGCTGAAATATGCTATTGGCCTGTCTTCCTAACTCAAGATTGCCCCTATTTCAAATCCACTTGCATCGCATTTCACTTGAAATGTCTTTTGGAAATCCGGCAACACCATAACTGGTTGTTCCGTAATATTCCTCTTCAATAGATTAAAACTCTTCGCAGACTCTTCTGTCCAGTGAAAAGACTTGTGTCTTTTCTTCACTATATCCATCATTGGTACACTAATTCCACTGAAATTCCTAATGAATTTTTGGTAGAAACTAGCCAATCAGTGAAAACTTCTCACCTCAAAGATATTCTTCGGTGATGGCCAATTCTTGATTACCTCCACCTTATCTGGGTGCATCCTCAACTCATCTGCAGAAATAACAAACCCCAAGTAAATGAGTTATGTCTTCATGAATGAGGACTTCTTCATGTTTATCAACAACTTCTCCTGCTGTAATCTCTGCATCACTGTAGCCAAATGCTTCAGATGCTCTGCCACTGTTTTATTGAAAACCAGTATGTCATCTAAATACACAATGACAAATTTTATGATGAACTCCCTCAGGAATTCGTTCATCAACCTAATGAAATTACTCGGCGCATTTGTTAAGCCAAATGGCATAACAAGCCATTCATACAACCCTTCGTTGGTTTTGAATGTTGTCTTCCACTCATCACCTTCTCTCATGCGGATTTGATGATAACCGCTTTTCAAATCAATCTTTGAAAAATACTTTGCTCCACTCAAGCAATCCATCAGATCATCCATTCATGGAAATGGAAATCTGTACCTGATGGTTATCTTGTTGATCGCCCTTGAGTCAGTACACATCCTCCAGCCTCCGTCTTTCTTCGAATTGAGTACTGTCGGAACAACACACGGACTCAAGATTTCCCTGACCAACCCTTTGTCCAACAACTCCTGGACTTGCCTTTTAACCTCTTCATTCTCTTGCGGCATCAATTTGTATGTGGCTTTATTTGGCAAACTAGCTCTTGGTATGAGATCAATGTGATGATTCACACTTCTAATCGGTGGCAACGAACAAGGTAGTTCGTCCACTACTATATCAGTGAACTCTTCCAATAGTTCCTGAACCTCTTCTGGTAAATCATCCACCCTTGTGTTGGTCAAAACAATCTTTGGTTTCCTGACCACAATGAATTGTGGTTCTTCCTTCTTCTTAACCTCTGTATGAAGTTCCTTCCCACTCATGAGAAGTACAGTGTTGCTTACTTCTGGTTTCACCTCCTTATCTTTGATTGGAAGCTACATGTGAGTCCTCCCATTCTTCTCTAGGGTGTATGTGTTCATACTCCCATCATGAATCACATTCCTGTCATATTGCCACGGTCTACCCAGCAATAGATGACAAACATCCATAGGAATGACATCACATAATATCTTATCATTATATCCCCCTATCTTAAATTCAACTAAACATTGTTTAGTGACAGTTACCTAATGTCCTTTTTGTAGCCACGAAACTCTGTATGGGCTTGGATGATCAATTGTCTCCAGCTCCATCTTTTCTACCATCTCCATAGAAATGAGATTATCCATGCTACCACTGTCCACAATGACCTTGCATACCCTGTCCTTGGTTTTGCAAGCAATCCTGAAAAGTCTGGTCCTTTGGAATGAACTCTCCACCTCCTTCTCTGGTGTCAAAAGAACTTTTTGCAATCATCAATGATCTTCCGCCTTCAACGTCTTCTGCCTCAACATCTCACCCTTGTGCTTTGGCGATGTGAGTTTCTCCACTCTCCTTATTTTTATCTGGACACTCGTAATACTTGTGCCCATTCTTTCCACATGTGAAGCATGTTATTACTCCACCTCTTCCCCTTCCTCTACCTCTAGTATGAGGAAAAGTATTATTGTTAGCATAATCTCCTCTTTGTTCAGTATGTTTCCCTCTTTTTCAACATATTTCCCTTGTTGTGAGGTTCCACGTCTCTCGGTTCGAGTCTGAGGTTTCTTCCAGTCTTCTTTGGGCTTCTGATATTTATCCTGGGCAACTGATTTGCCTCTGGGTTGACTTCTGCCTTGGCCTCTCTGACCCTGCTTTCATCTCAGCTTCTCTTCATCCTTTAGAGCCATTTGATAAGAATATTCCACTGTTCGGATGGTTACCATGCTCATCTCATCCTGAATTTCATATCTCAGACCATTCATGTATCTGGCAACTTTTTCATCATCTCTTTCCTGATGGCCTACCCTGGTGTTCAGCTTGTAGAATTCTTCAGTGTATTCTTTCACTGTCATAAGCTTCTGTCTCAAGTTTTTCATTCTCCTAAACAGAGTAATCTGGTAATCCCTGGGGATGAATTTATCCTTCATCTTCGCGATCATTCTATCCCATATCTTGATCTTTTGCTTGCCTTTGCAGTGTTTGTCAGCTTGTAGTTCATCCCACCACAATGTTGCATGTCCTTTCAATCTTGTGACAACATGCTTGACTTTCTTGTCTTCCTCGACATCTTCATAGTCAAAGTATGTGTCTAGAGCTCTAATCCAGTCAAGAAGCTCCTCTGCATCCAAATTCCCCTCATAAACTGGAATGTCCATTTTTTCTCTTGCACCCATTCTGGCAATAGCCCTAATCAACCATTCATTTGCTGCATCTTCGGTTGCAACTTCTTCCTCGTGTTCAGCCTCAATTTCACTTTCGAAATCACTAAGATCCTCGGCACTTACTGTACATCTTTGTGCCGTCTCCATGTCTTCAAGTCTAGCTCGTAGATCACGCATTTATTTCTCCATGGCTGGATCAGTCATTTTCCTTCCTCTTCTTCATGGCATTTCCCTCTCCTCTGGTGGATCAGGTGTTTGTCTATCCCTTCTCCTTGGTGGCATGGTGAATTCTCTTTTTCTCTGCTATAGAAAGCAAAGAATCCTTTTTGTGCTCTGATACCACAAATGATGATGCACACCCCTTCGTAAACCCGCAGGTCAGAAGGTCCACGCCAATACAGGATCTTTCCCTTCTCCACTAGCCCGAAGAGCTTCTGAATGGCTCTTCTATTTCCCTTTCAGGAAACCTACACCCACAATCAACTTCAGAAATCCCCCCTTTTTCTTCGGGAAATCGGACTTCACACTTTCGCGAATCCGTTGGTCACGTGCTTGTCTCTCAGATCTCTGAAACCTAGAAACATTCAACGCTGACCCTTCCTCCTCCTCTTTCGGATTTTTCCCTATCACGATTTCAGTGGTCGCGGTGTCCAACAACTTGTTCCCATGATTCCCGAAACCTGATTTTCCGAAATTTCGACGTGCTCACAAGGTTGACCTTTCAACGCCCCTTTACTCCGTCGGGACTTTGGACTTCACAATATCGTGAATCCTAATGCAAGGAATTCAGAACTTCACTCCCCGAAACTCTGAAACGGTCAACGGAGTTGACTCCGTGTCAATAGTGTGCCACCTGTCCACTCGTTGACTCCTTTGTGGCCCACACAAATCCTTTTAGCCTTTCGGGACTTTGCATTTCATGATTTTGTGATTCCCGTTGCAAAGTTTATGGGACTTCAATCCACAAAAACCCGATATAGAAACCCACGTGTAAATCCAACGGCCCTTATGGCTTGAATCTACGGTCCTACTCCTCCTGAGCTTAGAACCTTTCGGGAATAACCGCCATATCTCTCTCTGAGAACTCGTCCTCCTGTGGTCCGACGTTGCTATTCCTTCCTTCGACTCCTTCGAAGATTCAAATCCTTCTGAAATTTCCCAACTCTGAGTCTTCCAGAAAAACCCTTGCATGCACTCCTTGTAGCAGACTTTCAAGCACTTCCAAGTGTTGAAATCCTTCAACTCTACGCACACCTGCAGCAGCAGTCCCTCAATACTTCACTCAAGTCCACAACCCTGAGACTTTGCTTAGCCTGCACACTCCTTGCATGGCTCCTGTACCCATTGCACTTCTGTGGGAATGAGAACGAAAAGATATATCTCATGAGATTTTAGAGAAAAACCTCTGAACCCCTTGTCGACACACTCCTTGCGGACAATTCAACTGCACTCCTTGAAGGAACTCTTTCTCAGTTAGAGAAACAATTGAAACTCATTTCTCTTACTCTCTCTCTCTCAGACTTCAAACATTCAACAAGAAATCATTCATATATAGCATAAAATCAATTGCATGACAGAAAGAGTAAATCATTCATGAGCATAACATTCAAAGATGCATACACAGAGAATATGTGGACACCACGAGTCTGAATCACAACTTTCTCGTATTAATTCATAACTTCTGTACATGGATTCTGCTACACAACTCTCTCTCTCTCTCTCTCTCTGCTTCTCCTCTATGCTCTTCATCCTCTTCATACAATACACAATGAGGGTGTTTATATCCCGTTTCCCTCTTGCGCTCTAAAACTGTCTAATCTAACATTCAATTTTACCTACTTACATTAACTACCATAATTGCCTTCTATCTACTAAGGATGAGAGCAGATCGCTCAAGGTTCGTTTACATTATACAAGTGCGCCTTCATTTAATTGTTTCATTTAAGGTTCTAAAACATTCTCAAAATTTGTGTTGGGCGCTTGTCTAGCTGTTCGTTGTCTCTGCACTAGCTCGCTTGAGATGCTCCTGCATCAGGATCCTACCAGTACATAGCCATGTCATTTGGACTAAAGAATGCACCAACAATAGTTTCCAGAGTAGTCATCGTCGTGTTTAAGGAATTCATCCATCAGTTTCTCGACGTATAACTGGATGATTGGAAAGTTTACAGTTTGTTGAAAGGCCATGTAGAGGTCTTATAGATGATGTTAGAAATATGTAGGCAGTGCCAGATATCATTAAACATAAAAAAATGTATATTTGGAACACTGTTTGGGATATTATTGGGCCATATAGTATGCAAACAAGGTTTACTAGTAGATCCTGCAAAGATTGCAGTAATTGTTAACTTGCCACCACCTAAAATAGTATGTCATCTAAGAGTGACATTGGGATACTATTGGCACAGGGGCAGACCCAAGGTTTAACGCTACAACAACTCACCAACAAAAACCTAACTACTGGCCCTTTCGACAACACCTGCGAAGCAAATGAAGTCTCACCCAAGGTAGAGGCAGGGGTGGTTGCAGGACTCAAGTGTCTGCAACCTTAGCTGGGACACAGGTCTGTGATTATAATACTTAATATAACTCTTCACATCGTTAGTTCCTTAATATGTAATCACTATTCACTCCGCTGATACAACAAAGCTTCGCAGTATTCACATCAATCTATAGTATTCAAGCACTTAGAATATATAAATGGATCAGAATGAGTATATCAAGCACTGAGCATGACTATCTAGATCAGATCTAACATTCTCACATATGATAAGAACAAACCATAAATATATCTATCTAAACATATTAGAGCACTTAACATATAACATATGAACACATTAAGACAAATCACAAAGCACACAACACAATGTTTACGTGGTTCACCCCCACCCTGGAGCTACGTCCACCAACTCTTCTTCTTTATTGTCTTTAGGCAATTGGTTACAAGCACAGAGCCTCAAAACCCTTACTCCACACAAGACAGAATATCTATGCAGCTCGCTAGATCCTTCTTCCTTGTGCTACAACATAAAGCCTTCTACAGTCTCTCACGGGGACTTGCACTTATCTCTGCAGGTCTTACAAAAAATGCACAAAGCCTTGATCACATAGAGTCAATTCTTGGCACTTAGCCTACATCACATAGATGTCAATTTCACTACTTCTCTATATGGCCTAGACATCTATATATACATAAAAAATAGGCCTAAACATGGGTAAACCCATGGGATGACATCCCCTTCCCATTACATATTCCCAAAAACCCAAAAAGGGGCCCAAAAGGGGGCCAAGATCCCATGATCTCCACTTCGTCTTTCGCTCCACCTTTGACAGGATGTCAAAGTCTCAAAATAGGTCAACATGACCAAGAAACTCCCAAAACTTGGTCAAGGGCCAACAGGCCCCCAACACTCACCTGTGACTCGTCTTGAGTCACTCTAGTCTGACCAATTCTTCCTCGAATGCCTCGAGCTACTTCGGCTTGCTTCTTTGTTGTGGCCTCTTGTTAAATGAACTCATGTATTACTACATCATTCACTAGTTCTTCAAGGCATTGTTCTGTTGTGAGGAAAACCTGTTCTAGCTCTGCTCCTTGGCTCTTGACCTCTGTAAACAACAAGCATGCCTTATCTTGCACAGGTTGAAGCTGTTGAGTGACTTCCATCACTTTGATTTGAATCATATGGATTTGCTGCTGTGTTGTACATTGTTTGTGAGACCTCTTTAATCTGTCTACAATTGACAGGGCCTTTAGCTGCGCCTGTAGTGTATTTTCATGTTTCTTCACTTCCTGGAGCTGCGACTCCAGCACCTGTAACTTAGAATTCTCAGTGAATTTTTCATATGTTTGAGCACTCTGGTTACTCAGTTGCTTTCACTTCGAAGAAATATCTTTTAATTTGTCAACTATGCTATGGGAAATGGCTTCCCTTTGGTCTTTTACGTCTTGAGGGGTCTTAAGAATAGTGTGGAGCTCCAAGTATGCTATGCACTGCTGGAGCTACTAGATTATGTCTTCGAGTTGTGCCACCTGCTGTGGGACTCATTATTCAACCTTTAATTCAATTACTATCACAGAGTGAAGTTCTCTGTGGACCATCTCATGTACTTTGAGTTGCTCTGCGAGCAACTGTTCCTTTTTTGTATGCATCTGGGCTTTTTCTTCATCAAACCTATCTTGTAGAGTAAGCTTCTCATGTTCGGAAGTACTGCGCTTCTCTAGAAGGTATTCATGTGCTTGTGCCAAAGCCTGGGTGGCTTGCGCTATCTCCTCTTGTGCTCGTCGAAGGTGACCTTCGACTATATCAGTGATCCGGTGGAGTTGAGCTGGCTCATCTCCTATTTCTGGTGCTCCTTCTGATAGAGGCACAATAGAAACTATGCAGCTAGACTGTAGTGCATGCTACACTTCTTGAAGTTCAACCTTGATCCTACTGAACACCTCCTCCTACTTAGCTTCTTGCTTCTCTGTTATCTCCAGCAAAGCATCGTTTAGTGTTGCGACGATGAAGTCGAAGTCGTTTGAGGTGATGGTGGTCTCAAACTTAGTCCTGATTGCTTTCGATTTCTTCCTTGAAAAAGGTTTGGGAGGGGAAACCTTCCTTTTCTTTGAGGGGTCTTCCTCGTCTCTAGGCGATGTAACCTCGCCTTTATTTTGTTCCACTTATGAGCCATCTATCTCTCCACCATCACCTCCTTGCTCAGGTGAGATAGAATCAGTCTTCGTCGAGGTACTGCTTACATCTACAACTTCTTCATTCTTCTTGGTCTTTCTCAGTTCAGGTTAATCGTGCACTGATTATGGACTGTCGATATCAGATAGCTCCATGGGGTTCGCTGGAACAAGGAGGTCTGCGACCCTTCCTCAGTTATTTCCTCTAAATTCTCCTTCATCAACTTGTAGTATCACTGCAACTATTGTTTATGCTCATCAGGGCGCACTATGATATATATGAAATCGAGGTCCACACTGAATTTCATCAATGGCCTAAAGTTGTGGAGTGTGTTCAGGGTTATATGAGGCTTGGACTAGAGAGCAGTCTTCAAATGGTTGTAATTGTTAGCGATAATTCTTGTCATGGGCTCGAGAGCATTCGGGTCTGCAAGTTGCACGGAATGTTAAAGCACAACGCGGGAGAATCCCTATTTTTCCAAATAACAAGTCAAGCGAGCAGGCAAGATGTCGTTGGAAGCATCCAAGGTCTATTTTGCGAAGCAGATCAACGGTCGGTGGGTAATTGCAGTCAGCCGAGTCACGCCAAGTATAGCGCATAAGTTTTTAAAGAGGTGAACAGTTGGAAGTCTCCGTGGAGAACTCGCGAAGTAACGAGGGCCGTTGATCACGATCATTTGATGCGTGAGTTCATTTCTTGAACTCGGGAATCGTGAGTTCAGAGGGTGGACCATATCCTTTGGTTGCGCGAGATCGCGAGTCGCGAGAATTGTGGAAAGGAAAAGAGCCATCGCCTCTCGGGATTTTGCGGAGGGAGAGTGCCAAGGTTCGACACTCCAACTCGCGAGGTCACGAGTTGCGATAGGTGCTAGCACATAAGACTTAGCCGATGGTTATGTGTGGAGGGCACCGATAGTAAAAAGGGCTATACAGTATTGCCGAAAATATCTCAGCCATCCATCCCGGAGAAGTATGTGGTGCACGATCGGGATCCATCGCCTCCTCGCCCTTCACAACTTTGAAGAACGAGGACCAGCCTCCTCCCAGCCACGAGACGTAAAGCGCCAAAAGCATTCAGGACTCAGGCCCATAGTAACGCCGAAGTGTTTTCAGCCGTCCGCCCAAAGGGGACACCTGGCAGAAAGTAGAGCCATCTTGGCACCTCGCTCATCGCAACTCCAATGCGCAAAAAACAACTCCATCATATCCCGATACGCGAAGTAGCGAGAGCATTTAGGACCCGGGGCCCACTGCAACGTCGGATGAGTTTAGAACCGTCATATTTGAGGGACCCGTGGCACCAGATTGAGTCATCTCGGCATATCGGTCATCACGATTTCGAGCAGCAAGGAGCAGCCCCTTCATATTCGCGAACGCCGAAAAGCGCTATGGGAATAGGCACGTGGTCACAGCCCGTGAGAACTTGGAAAAAGAGAGGAGTTGCGTAAAGAAGGCTGAAGCGCCGAGTTCAGTTACAGAGGGGATCGTCACGGTCTCCAAGCACCATCGGATCTGATCTCCACACTGTATCTCGCCTGGAGTAAATGACGATAGGAGCGGGTGGTTGAAACCTCCTTTCATTCATTAAGTGAGGGGATGGAGGGTCTGGCAAGCCGTCTGCCCAAAGAAGTCCTGTGTATCGATTTTCTCAAAGGCGCCATGCCAAAGTCTTCAAATCAACAGAGAAGTTTGCGCATGCTAGCCCAACACTTAATGGCTTAGCTACCCTCCTTACAAGAGCCATGCGTAGTTAATATGGCACTTAAAGAAAGATATCAATACGAGTTTTACTGAAGGGACACCAAGCTCTGGGTGACTAGACACGCCTCTGTAAGGTGAATTTTCCTGAGTATATAGACTCAGTATTTGTATTTTGTAGGCATCGATGGTTGAGTAGAGCTCCTGGTTGTAAATATTTTATGAAGCACTGATACTCTGGTTATGTACAGTCCTATGAGATTTCTTTCCTTATGAATACCAACTTCTTCTACATCTTTGTTATACTGTGTTAGAACAACTCGGAATTAGAGGGTCTAGTCGAGTTGTAGCTGCTATAGGATGATGTTGTAATGGATCACTGTAACATTTACGTTGTCTCTAATCAGTCCCTGTGTTTTTCTCAGCGATGAGTGACTTGGAATTGGAGGATCCAGTCAAGTCCCCTTTTCATTTTATTGAGACCCTGAACCAAGAGGATCTTGCATTCAGAGTCTTTCTCCTGCAAATCACTGAAAGCCTATTGCCCAAAGCTATTTGTTCACCTTTATTACCAAGTCTTCCACCTGCTCATCTTTTAATCCATCCGCTGGCTGAAGTTAGATCAAGACCTCTTTTGTCCCATACATGCTAGACCCAGTCCCTGAGTTAGAGTGATATCTCCTCGAGCCTTTATCTCCATTTGATCACCTATAAAAAACTATCGTGACATTAAACTGATGGGTGTCGGGCTTTTCTCCTGCAAGCAATCCAGGAGTGACTTCCGACGCTAACATTTCTGGTGCCGCTGCCGGGGACGAAGTTGAATATTTTCCCTAGGATTGAACGACAATGATTAGCTAATTCTGAAGGTGCATCATATATCAGGACTATTGAGATTGTTTTTGTGCACCTGGCGACTCCATTGTGACGACCCCATTGGGGAGAACCTGTCGTATTAATTGTGTCTTTTAGAGGCAGGCATACGCGGTCTCATCCACAGCTACCTCTAGCTACACCTGCAACAGATCCAAAAGCGGTTCTCAGGAAAGGAAAGGCCCCCGAAGAAGAACCTCCCCTCGTCGAACCAGGTAATTTGCCATCTCCTTTCGTAAGAACTTTTTTTTCTCCTCCTCAGATTCTTGACCATCCTCCTTCCGAGGTGTCCCATTTCTTGAATTTTGGGAGTGTTCCTATTGATTTTTCCTCTCCTGGTTTGGAACCAAAGGGACAAAACCTTGTCACTCCCTTTTCCCCTGAAACTGTGCCTTGGCGTAGACCGGGAACCACAGAGTATTTCCCCACTCCTATTTTTACTACTCCTGTGCAGAGAAAAACACCTACTGACTTGAGCTCGATAGCCTTCTCCTTATATCCTCTCTTGTTTCCCACTCCACTTCGAGACCTATTCCCGGTAGCCCCCTCGCGAACTCCTTCTCCTCCCAGCTCTCCTCCACCTAATATTCCTATGGCTGGTGCTAATCCTCCTCTGAATAGAATGGACGCCATAGTCGCTGCCAGATATGCTCCTTTAGTCCTACCCCATCCTATGAATCCTCTTCCTGCTGGGGATTACTTGAAATACATGCCCAAGTTCACTGGGGAAGGAGACATAACTGCTGAAGAGCACCTGGATGCTTTCTACAGTTATGCAGACAACCTCAATATTGAAAATGAATATGTCTGGATGAGAGTCTTCATCCAGAGCCTGGATGGTGAGGTGAGGAAGTGCTTTAGAGGATTGGATCCAGGGTCTATTGCTAGGATTGAATCTCTAGATAGTGCTTTCTTGAGATAGTGGGGAGATAGGAAGGATTTTATGTATTACATGACATAGTTCGGGTCTTTGAAGAAGATGGAAGGAGAGTCTCTCTCTGACTTCTCCAAGAGATTTAATAAAATGTATAACAAAATCCCTGCTGAGATAAAGCCTTGAGAAGCCTCAGCTAAGATTTTGTATGCTAGCGTGTTTGGCCCTAATTTTTGCCTTTTGTTGAGAGAAAGAAGAGCCACCTCCTTAGCTCAAATGCAAGATGAGGCCATAGAGGTGGAATCCAATGTGTTAGAAGCTGACAGACTGAGGAACAAGACTGACGCAGACAAGAGAAAGGGAAAGTCCAAAGCCTCAACTCCCGGCCCATCATTGGTGCCTCACCCTCAGGTGGATGAACTAACCAAGATGGTGAAGTCTCTATCTGCAGAGATGGAGAGAATCAAGGTCGAGACGAGGCAATCATACAAGGGAACTCAGAACACCGAACACAAAGGGGGTTTCAGGAGGCCAAACAATGTCGCTCCCTCGAATGTGCAAAGAGAGAGGGGAAGAGATAGAGAAGACCAAAGAATTCAGCCCCCCTTATAGAATAATTTTGTGGCCGAAGATGAAGAAAGAGAAACAAGCGATCTTGATCCTGAAATCCATTGCTTCAGGTACACTCCTCCTTTTCCTCATCTCACTCAATCGACATATGAGGACTCTCTCATGGACAGTCAGCTAAATGAGTTGAGCAAGGGAGACAAGGCTAGCGGCGGCCGAGGCAGATATAGCCTGAGGTCCGACAAAAAGATAGCAGCACCTGATATTCCTGAGCAGTCCACTAGAACAGAGAAACCTGCTAACAAAGTAGCAGATGGTCACAGAGGTAAGAAGGCTCAATCCCTCTCTCCCATTGTCCACAATCATGCCCCTGAAATAAGAGAGATTCCAAAGCTTACATATTATTTTAATTTTGAGCATGACATTCAAAAGATCAGAATCCCTGTGCCCCTCACTAAGTTAATTAAACATGGAGAATTTAAAAAATTCTTCTCTGAGATTTTACAGTCTGAAGCTTCATGCCTTCCCACAGACTCCATAAACCTCCAAGACGAAAAGCCAACAGTTGTCCTAGGTCCCATGGTAGAAGATAGAGATGATTCATCCCCTCCCTTCTACACATCCCTGAACATACATGATAAAGTGTTGCACAACTTCTTGATGGATTCAGGGGCTTCTCACAACCTCATGCCCAAAACCATCATGGAAGAGTTAGGACTAGAAGTCACTCGAGCTTATCATGACCTCTATTCTTTTGACTCCAGGAGAGTTCAATGTCTTGGAGTTATTAAAGACCTGGTTGTAACCTTGTTTCAACTGCCCATGAAAAGTGTGGTCATGGATATCGTAGTAGCTGATGTCCCCCCCCAAGTTTGGTATGCTATTGTCAAGATCTTGGATAAAAAGACTTGGGGGAACCTTGCAGATGGACCTCACATATGCTACTATCCCAGTGTTCAGAGGAGAGCATAGAAGACTATATAGGGAAGCCCAACTGGCCTACATAATCAGTGATGAAGCTAACCCAACCAATCATCCCATCTTTGCCTTGGACACTGATTTAGGCTCCAATTTACTACAGCTCACCCATGCCCCCGAGCCTCCTCTGAAACTCAGAAAGAAGCCCACCATCTTCCCTAAACCTCCTCCCTCTGTCACCCCCGTCTGGAAAATGTTCTTTGATGGAGCCTCTTCCAGGGAAGGCGCTGGAGCTGGGGTGGTTTTTGTGTCACCTGCTCAGGAAACCATATCTCTGTCATACAAATTAGAATTTGAGGCTACCAACAATGTGGCAGAGTATGAGGATCTTGTCTTGGGATTAAGAGTTGCGAGGGAAATGGGAATTCAGGAAGTAACAGTGTTCAGTGATGTAGAGTTGGTAGTCCAATAGGTCAGAAACACTTATCATGCTATGCATCCTCGACTTAGAAGCTATAGAAATGAGGTGTGGGATCTTGTTGACAGTTTCTTCTCAGTTTTTAACATTTCTTTCATCCCAAGAGAGAAGAACACAGTGGCAGATTCCTTGGCTGCATCAGTAAGTAATTTTAAAGTACCCTTGCCCCCTAAATTTAGATACGATGTGGAAGTGAAATACAGGCCCTCCATACCTGACAACGTCAAACATTGGAAGGTATTCAAGGATGATCTCGAAATCAAGAATTTATTTGAGACTGCCGAAGAATTTTCAGAGATGCATATCAACCAAGACTCTGTCTCTGAAGAAAATCTTGATGGGGGTACTTTTCTGAATAAGATTGCAGAGCGTAACATTGTACAGCTACCCAACAATCATATTCCAAGGGGACTGGTTCCTTTGGAAAGGATTTTTGATAGAAATGATGTGTCATTAAAGGGAGAAACCTCAGAGGATGACACGGGTACTATTTAGTGCAACATTGGGACTGAGAGTGAGCCCAAGTTTGTCAAATTGTCAAGAAGTCTGACAAAGGAGCAGAGGTCTGAATACACTGGACTTTTGAGGGAATTTGCTAATGTGTTTGCCTGGACCTACGAAGACCTCAAAACCTATGACACCTCTGTCATCGAGCATAAAATCCCATTAAAAGAGGAGGCAAATCCATTTAGGCAAAAGCTGAGACAGATCAACCCTATGTTGCTGCCTATCATGGAGAGGGAAGTGAAGATATTGCTTCAAGCTCAGATCATTGTACCACTGAGATATTTTGAGTGGGTGGCCAACTTGGTGCCAGTGAGGAAAAAGAATGGAGAGATATGACTCTGTGTAGACTTCAGAAACCTGAACAGGAGCTCATGAAAGGATAAATACCCTTTGCCAAAGATGGAACATATACTGCAGAAGGTAACAAGAGATTCCAGGATGTCCATGATAGATGGATTCTATGGCTACAATCAAGTCTCTATTCTTATTGAGGATAGGGAAAAGACAACGTTCACCACTCCATGGGGCACATTCATGTATGCCAAGATGTCGTTTGGATTAATGAATGTAGGGGCAACATTCCAGCGTGCCATGGATATAGCTTTCATTGGGGAAAAGGATAAATTTGTGGTCGTTTATCTAGATGACATCACAGTTTTTTCAAAATCTGATAAGGAACATCGTCGCCATCTCAGGAAGGTTTTCTTGAAATGAAGAAAGTTTGGCATTTCATTAAACCCCAAGAAATCTTTGTTCGCCATGCAGGAAGGAAAGTTACTAGGCAACATAGTATCAGTAGAAGGAGTTAGGATTGACCCCAGCAGAGTTGAGGCGATACAAGCCTTATCAATCCCGAGGTCCAAGAAGGAGGTCCAATCTTTCCTCGGTAAAATTAATTTTATGAGGAGGTTTGTGCCTAACTTTGTTGAGGAGGTAAATCTTATAACAGCCATGTTAAAGAAAGAGAATGAAGTAAGGTGGAATCCTCAATCGCGACATTCCTTTGAACAAATAAAGAAGGCCCTAACTGAAGCTCCTGTGCTTATCAGTCCCGACTACTCAAAGGATTTCCTTATTTTCTCCTTTGCCTCACCTGACACAGTGGTTGTTATTCTATTACAGACAAACGACATTGGGCTAGAGCAGCCTATTGCTTATTTCAGCCGAGCATTGAGGGATGTTGAAGTCAGGTATGATGCTATGGAGAAGCAGGCTTATGCTCTAGTAAAATCTCTCAAATCTTGTAGAACCTATGTCCTGCAGTCAAAGATCATTGCCTATGTCCCCTCACCTGCTGTTAAAGACATTCTTATTCAGCCTGATATAGACGGGAGAAGAAGTAAATGGATAGCCAAAATCCTGGAGTTTGACCTGGAAATAAGGCCCACCAAATTGATCAAAGGTCAAGGTTTAGCCAAACTGTTGGTTGAAGCAAACTGCCAAGCTTTGGGGATAAGTTTCATAAACGAATGCTCAGGAATCCTACAAAGTTGGTTGTCTAAAATGGACCCTCGAAGAGAGCCCCCATTAGCTCAATGTCCTTGGTATAAGGATGTCATATACTTTTTGCAGGAGCTGCGGCCTCCAGACGGCCTACAAAGAAGCAAATCACGAGCTCTGAAGCTCAAGGTAGTCAGATATTGCTTGATCGATCAAATGTTATATTGGAAAGACCCCCTGGGGGTGATTTTAAAATGCATGAGTCCACCAGAGGCTGAAATGATCATGGTTGAATTTCACAGCGGCCTCTGTGGAGGGCACCATTTTTGGAAATCCACAGCCCACAAAATCATCAGGGCTAGAAATTACTGGCCTACCATGTTCACTGACGTCTGCAAAAGGGTTAGGGCCTGCATCAAATGTCAAAAATTTGCAGGAAAGAATCAGCTCAAGTCTCTACCGTTAAATCTGGTGGTGGTTTCAGGACCTTTCCAACAGTGGGGCCTAGACTTCATTGGGGAAATTCACCCTGCTTCCAGTGGGCAGCAAAGGTGGATCCTGACTGCTACAGATTTCTTTACCAAGTGGATTGAAGCTATCCCTACCAGGAGTGATTCCCACAAGGTAATCATTGGGTTCCTGGAGGACCTCATCACAAGGTTTGGCTGCCCAAATAAGATTGTCATTGATAATGCAGCCGCTTTTGGGTATGAACCATTAACCAAGTTCCGTGAACAGTTCGGGATCAAACTGATTCACTCCACCCCGTATTATCCACAGGGAAATGGTTTAGCAGAATCCTCCAACAAAAGCCTAATAAGGATCATCAAAAGGTTGTTGGAAGACAACCAGAAGGCCTGGCATTCCAAATTAATATTCTCTCTATGGGTCGACTGAGTGACCATGGAGATATCTATCGACGTCTCTCCTTTCCAATTAGTCTATGGAGAAGAGGTTGTTTTCCCCTCTTAGTTATCCCTCCCTGTAGCGAAATTCCTCCAGGACCATCAGGAGGAACCTGATGACATGATCAGAAGGATTCATCAGCTAGTGGAAGTCCAGCAAGCTAGGGAGCAGACAGTGGACAGAATTCAAGACCATCAACAGATGATCAAGCAGGTTTTTGATAGGAAAACCAAGAAGGAGGAGTTCCAGATAGGGGACCTGATACTGAAATGGGATGCTCCTAAGTAAGACAAGGGAAAGCACGAAAAATTTGAAGCCCTGTGGATCGGGCCCTTCAGAATCTCTAAGACCTTCTCAAATAACACCTACAGGTTGCAAGATTTGGAGGTAAAGAAGTTTTCATCCCAGTGAATGGGCATTTTCTGAAGAAATGTTTTGTCTGAGCCCTCGGTGGCTCCTATGTCTTGTAAATATTTCCTTTTTTGTTCTTTGTTTTTACTTTTAGTGTTTCGGCTTAGTAAGTGACTCCATATCCCAATAGCAAGGAACTGAAGTTGCAGAAGGAGTTCTTAGAGCATCACATGGATGACTCTATCCCCCATGGAGCCTAATGTTAGCGATAATTCTTGTCATGGGCTCGAGAGCATTCGGGTCTGCAAGTGGTCACAACCCATGAGCACTTGAAAAAAGAGAGGAGCTATGTAAAGAAGGTTGAAGCACCGAGTTTAGTTACAAAGGGGATCGTCGCGGTCTCCAAGCACCATCGGATCCGATCTCCATACTGTTTCTCGCCTGGAGTAAATGGTGATAGGAGCGGGTGGTTGAAAACTCCTTTCATTCATTAAGTGAGGGGATGGAGGGTCTGGCAAGCCGTCTGCCCAAAGAAGTCCTGTGTATCAATTTTCTCAAAGGCGCCATGCCAAAGTATTCAACTCAAAAGAGAAGTCTGCGCACGCTAGCCCATCACTTAATGGCTCATCTACCCTCCTTACAGGAGCCATGCGTAGTTAAGATGGAACTTAAAGAAAGATATCAGTACGAGTTTGACTGAAGGGACACAAAGCTTTGGGTGACTAGACACGCCTCTGTAAGGTGAATTTTCCTGAGTATATAGACTCAGTCTTTGTATTTTTTAGGCATCGATGGTTGAGCAGAGCTCTCGGTTGTAAATCTTTTATGAAGCACTGATACTCTGGTTATGTACAAACCTCTGAGACTTCTTGCCTTATGAATACCAGTTTCTTCTACATCTTTGTTATACTGTGTTAGAACAACTTGCAATTGGAGGGTACAGTCGAGTTGTAGGTGCTATAGGATGATGTTGTAATGGATCACTGTAATAGTTATGTTGTCTCTGATTAGTCCCTGTGTTTTTCTCAGCGCTGAGTGACTTGGAATTAGAGGATCCAGTCAAGTCCCCTTTTCAGTTTCTTGAGACCCTGAACCAAGAGGATCTTGCATTCAGAGTCTTTCTCCTGCAAATCGCTGAAAGCCTGTTGCCCAAAGCTGTTTGTTCACCTTTCTTACCAAGTCTTCCACCTGCTCATCTTTTAATCCATCCGTTGACTGAAGTTATATCAAGACCTCTTTTGTCCCATACTTGCTAGACCCAGTCCGTGAGTTAGAGTGATATCTCCTCGAGCCTTTATCTCCATTTGATCACCTATAAAAAACTATCGTGACATTAAACTGATGGGTGTCGGGCTCTGCTCCTGCAAGCAATCCAGGAGTGACTTCTGATGCTAACAGTAATAAGTGTGGAATATGGCATTTGATTACCACTGCTTGTTCATGTCATTGGAGTACCACAATGAACTTAATTTCGCGGCGAGTGGTTCAAAGGGCTCGAAGTCCAGGAAGGTCTTACCTTTCACCATCTCCCAGGCGATGAATGCAATTAATATGAGAATCCAACTGAATTGGAAATCATATCCTTGGTCTTGCACTTCCCTGCAGTCCATTTCTAACTGGTTCACCAAGTACTTCGCCCAATTCATGTGTAGGACCTCTACGCACTTCCCTGCGAGATCGACTACAAATCTAGTTACTTGGGAGGGTCGGTTCTTGCGAACTAATTTCCCTGCGATCAGTTGGCAGGCTAGGCGCATTGTGTCACTCTATATATAGGCTACCTTGTATCCTTGCGTTCCATTCTCTACATATCCGTAAGTATCCTTTATCCTCTGGGCGAGAGCGCAATCCAAGGTCTTTCTGGTGTAGAAATCCTACGGGTTGGGGCCTTGCATGCTTAGCCCTGTGATCCGATTGATCAATGTCGTATCCACTGTAATGTGGTGGTTCAACCACAAATAGCCTCCATGATAGCAAGATAGCAGTAATTTGATGCATTCTTTCACCTCCTGGTGTCACCCAAAGTGTGGAATCTTCATAACATTCAGTAGGGTGGACTGCATGAGGTTCTGGGTCCATGAATGGGGGCTAATCTTTGAGTTCTCTCCTTTTGTTCTTGTCAGATACTTATGCGGGGCGAGCATGCTATAAGCCTTCCTTTCGTAGAGGTTGAAGTCGCAAAACTTCAACACTGTAAGTTTATTCTGGTTAGCACGAACTGCGTGCACCTCTTTCGTAAGGTACGGAGTGACCAATGTGTATTCAAAGTCTCTGGGCACACTGTCTCGGTTTATTGTGCCACTCAGAAGTGGTATATAAGCGGGTAAAATGCTCAGAATCACCTTGGCATTTGCGATATCGTCTCTATGCTTCGTTCATTTCTCATTAGCTGGTCGGGATGGTCCATCTTGAGCAGTGGATAGAGAGGCCTGCAATCCTCTCGTCGAAGATGCTTGTACACCTGTAGACATTCCTCTCTCTGACATGACTCTTTCACTCATCAAGTTGAGGAGAACTTCTATCACCGATTCTTCAATTGCGGTGAGCTCGTCGGACATATGCGCTCGGGATTAAAATTATCGGGGTCATGATGGACTTAGACATTGCACTGGAATACTAGAAAGGGTGCAATGATCATTGTATGTAATTCGTTCAGTCTGTGGGATTCAAATTCTTAGTCAACAAAAGTGTTCTCCATGCATGGCGCAAAGGGATAAGTAGGAAACTCGGAAACAATTCACGTGCAACGGTTATGAGCCCCTATTAACTCTTATTTGATTTGTTATGGCATAGTCCAACAGTTTGATGAGAAACCTTTATTGATTTTTTGTCCGTTCAGAGCGGAACTCAAACGGATATATTGGGTCCAATGACTATATTGATTCGCCATGGCGAAGTGCCCTATGTCATTGTTTTGATATCCTGACGAAGATCCAATTTTTCAAATTTTCTCTCTGCGAAGTTCCCTCTAGAACCTTCTGCAACTTAGCTCTCTTCTTACTTTGTTTCCTCGCCTTCTTTCTAGTGATCTTCGTCTCGGTAGTTCTTTTTCCATTCTAATTCTTGTCTTCTTTTAACATAGTTACTGTGCCCTGTTGAGATTCTTTCCTAGGACTCAGGGGTAATACATTTTCTTTGTCTAGGATAGGTACTTCAGTCTTCCAAGAGTCCTTTGATATTCCTACATCTTCGACATGAGGGTTGCTAGTGTCCAATCGCTTCAATATGTTCTCTTGTTCTTCAATCAATTGTGTGATCCTTCTAGCCATGAAATCTTTTAAGTCTTGTTTCTTCTGCTCCAAGGTTTCTTCTTCTTCCCTTCGTCTGGCTTGAGCTTTGTCAATCCAAGGTTTTCCTATTAACATGGTAAATGGGGTGTTGTCTTAAATAAACTTAATAATCTCAAAATCTTCCTTTGTCGAAGTTCCATTAACGATCATAGGTATCTGAGCGAGCCTCCCACATCAGTTTACTAAATTTCCTCTGAATAATCATATTCCTCCTAGTGAAGGGGTCATAGTATGCCTTCCTATATCTTCCCAAGTTCTTTTTGTCATGATATTCACTTGTGTTTCCTCATCTAGAAAACAGTCAATGTCGAAGTCACCTATTCTTGCTTAAAGGTTCGTGTCTTTAAAAATCTCTGATAGTCTAACATGTCGGTGGTCATCCAAGGTGTCTTTCATCTATAGTAATGCCTTTGTTGATTCTTTATGGGGTTATTCTATAGCCTTAGTTTCTGGATCTGGCTTAGGGTTTTCTTATCTTATGTTCATACTTTCAAGCTTAGCAATCATTCTAGGGAAATCCAACACTTCATGGTCCAGAGCCTTACAACAAAGACAACTAGGTCTTCTTCCAGGGCATTCCTTAGCTATATGTCCTGGTCTTCTACAACTATAACAGAGGGTCAATCCTCTCTTATTTTAAATGATCCCCAACTTCTCCTATACTGCATACTAGGATCATAGGATCTAACCTACAATAAATTATTTCTAGGATCCTTCATCCATTTATTATTCCAAACATTCTTTCTATGCATAGGTATAACATATCTTTCATTATTCTTGTCAGATCTATTCATATCAAACCTTCTTTCATATATTAGTGCCCTAGTTTTCAGGCTAGGACAAATCCTATTAATCATACCTAGATCCATACTCTAGAAGCAATTTTTTTTTACTTATCTTACTTCTACAGAGCACATAGCTTCCAAATCTTCCCTTTATCAGAGCACAGAGCTTGCAAATCTTACCTCTTTTAATCAGAAATTCTCACTTTTACCTTTATTAGAGCATAAAGATTTTAAATCTTGCTTCTTTTCTTCAGATCGAACCTCCTTTCTTTAGCACACAACTTTATAAGTCAAGTATAATACTGCGCGCTAGGGCACGAATCTACGCACGGAGATTTCACAGTTTCAGGATGGATCTTTGCACAAAGCTTCTTCTTTCTCAGTTCCCAACAATCACAGTTTTAGGTCTTGACAATGAAACCATTTGTTGGCACAAGGGCAGACCAAAGGTTCAATGCTACAACAATGCACCAACAAAACCCTAACTACAGGCCCTTTTGGAAACACCTATGAAGGAGATGAAGTCTCACCTGAGGTAGAGGCAGGGGTGGTTGCAGGACTCAAGTGTCTACAACCTCAGCTGGGACACAAATATGTGATTATAATACTTAATAAAACTCTTAGCACTGCCAGTTCCTTAATATGTAATCGCTATTCACTTCATTGATACAACATAGCTTCGCAGTATTCACATCAATCGATAGTATTCAAGAACTTAGCATATATAAATGGGTCATAATGAGCATATGAAGCACTAAGCATGACTATCTAGATCAGATCTAACATTCTCACATATGATAAGCACAAAGCATAAATAGATCTATCTAAACATATCAAATCATTTAACATATAACATATGAACACATCAAGACAAAGCACAAAGCACACAACCCAGTTTTTACATGGTTCACCCCCACCCTGGGGCTACGTCCACCAAATCTTCTTCTTTATTGTCTTTAGTCAATCAATTATAAGCAAAGAGTCTCAAAACCCTTACTCTGCACATGACATAAGATCTGTGTATCTCTCTAGATCCTTCTTCCTTGCGCTATAGCATAAAGCCTTCTACAATCTCTCACAGGGACTTGCACCCATCTCTGCAAGTCTTACACAAAATGCACAAAGCCTTGATCACACAGACTCAATTCTTGGCACTTAGCATACATCACATAGATGTCGATTTCACTACTTCTCTATATAGCCTAGACATCTATATGTACGTACAAAATAGGCCTAAACATAAGTAAACCCATGAGCTGACATCCCCTTCCTGTTACATATTCCCAAAAACCCAAAAAGGGGGCCGAGATCTCGTGATCTCCGCTTCATCTTGTGCTCCACCTTCGACAGTTTGGTGAAGTCTCAAAATAGATCAAAATGACCAAGAAACTCCCAAAACTTGCCCAAGGGCCAATAGACACATAGGGTACTATATAAATTTCATCAAAGGATACGCACAAATTACCGCACCAATGGAAAAATTGTTAAGAAAAGATACAAAGTTTCAGTGGAACGACAAGTGTCAACACGGTCTGGATACCCTGAAGGAAAAGATGGACACCACACCACTATTAGTATTTCCATACTGGGAAAAGACATTCCACGTCCATGTAGATGCATCAACCATAACACTTGGAGCTATCTTAGCGCAACAAGGAGTGGGGAATTTGGATCACCCCATAGCATTTGCGAGTCAGAAGTTTTCAGAATCAAAGAAAAACTATAACACTATAGAGAGAGAAGACATAGCTATGGTCTACGCACTGCAGAAGTTCATACATTACTTATTGGGGAAACACTTTAAGATGTTCACATATCACTTAGCCCTTAAATACCTAGTCAACAAGCAAGTGTTGGGGGGGAGAATATGTCGATGGTTACTAATATTTCAAGAATTTGACTTTGAAGTAATAGTCAAGCTAGGAAAATTGAATGTAGGACCTAACCATCTATCAAGGGTCACAAATGGAGAAGAACCTATGAATTTAGAAGAAAAATTCCTCGATGCACAGTTATTTTTAGTCCACATCGTTGATGAATACTTTACAGATATTATTCAGTACTTGAGCACAGGTATTGCACTACATGAATAAAACCCTATGTAGAAGAAAAACCTAGTAGTCCGAGCTGCAGATTATCAACTGATCGCAGGACACTTATACAAAATGGGTGTAGATAACATCTTGCGAAGATATGTGTTAGAGAATGAAAGACCAAGAGTCTTAACAGAATCCCATGAGGGAATAGCAGGAGGACATTACACAGGAAAAGCTACTGCACAAAAGGTATTTCACACAGGACTATGGTGGTCGACCATTCACCGAGACTCCAAGGAGTACTGTCAAAGATGCGATGTTTGTCAAAGGGTAGGTAAACCCAACAGAAGGGATGAGATTCCATTACGACCATAGGTAAAATTGCAAGCATTTGATAAGTGGGCAATAGACTTTGTGGGACCAATCAACCCACCAACAAAAATAACAAGAGCTAGGTACATTATCACCGTGAAAGAATACCTAACAAGATGGGCAGAAGAAACACCCATGAAGGATTACAATGCAGAAACAACAACAGACTTTCTGTTTCAACAAGTTATCACTCGATTTGGTTGCCCAATAATTTTTATGAGCGATCATGGCATGCACTTCATAAACAACACCATCGACACTCTGAATGAAGAGTTTGAAGTCCATCATCAGAAAAGCACACCATATCACCCACAGGAAAATGGCACAGTAGAGGAATTTAAAAAAATCCTTGAGAATGCACTGACAAAGATCTGTAATGTCAACAGGGATGATTGATACCTCAAAATACCAACAGTATTATGGGCATACAGGACCATGTGCAAGAATCTAACAGGGCACACACTATTTAAACTGGTATATGGCTAAGAAGAAGTAGTGTCATTAGAATTTTTGGTACCCACTTTACACATAGAAGCTATTACACATATGACAGAATGAGGTGCAATACAAGAGTGACTAAATTAGTTAATGACCATAGAGGAAGACCGCATCTTAGTAGGTTTCCACCAACAAGTTTATAAATCAAGGGAAAAATATTGGCATGATAGACACATCAAGAATAAAACTTTCAAGGAAGGAGATCTAGTATCAATGTATGACAACAAATCGTTTCAGCGCCCAGAAAATCTCAAAATGCATTGGTTAGGACCGTACGAAATAAAAAAATCATATATGGAGTAGTTGTACAATTTAAAGACTTAGTAGGTGTAGAAATCAGAGGGATGATCAACGGGATTTGACTGAAGTCGTACAAGGACAGTCGACTACCCAGAAAATGAAAGTCACCGCGCAGTAAAAAAAAAAGAGCACAGGATAATAAACGATACAAATAGAGGCACAGTGCACTGGAAGAATAAAGAGAAAGCATATTTAGGAACACAAATTCGACGAGGATAAGGATAATGGCCAGGTCAAAAGGGAAACAAGCGGGAAACAAAAAGAAGACAAAAGCAGTACGAAACAATGAATTTATGCGGAATTGAATGGAGGAAAGGACCGACGGGATGCCACATTAATCATGCCAACTGGAGATGGAAATGGAGAGGAATGGAAATTACGAAGGAACCAAAGTTTCATTGAATGCATATTAAAGGTAGCATCTTCGACAAGCTTCATGCGATGACCATACAAAACAAGGATGAGGGAGAAAACAAGTTATTTCGAGACTGGAGAAGAAATACAGAGTGAGAGCATATACCAAGTACAGAGCAAAGCTCAAAGAGGTTTCTAAACCTACAAATCACAATGAGAAATAAACATTCACCTCTATGGCACCACCAAAGCAAGCAGAAGCAATCCAGACTGTCAGATAACCCAGAGTTAGAACCAAGGCACGGGTACAATTGGAAGAAGGCGAACAATAGCTACCAAAGATCGTCAATGTCAATGAAATCCCATCACCAGATACAGCACCACTGAAACTCACACCCATGATGGAAGAAACCCAACAACCAGCACCGAAGGGCATGAATATAGATATGTCGACAGTGTCACAGGAGCAACCGAACCAAGACACAAAATCCCTGAAGGAGGTGCAACCAGAGAACACCAAAGAAGCTCCGAGAATCAATGGAATGATGTCGAATCAGGAAGCAGCAGTCGAGCCAGATAGATCTCAAACAACTGTGTCAGACCACCCACCCGAAGGAACAGTAGAAGATGTCATGCGTTGGCCAGAATGGAATTCTGAAGTACAAACGATGGCGGATGGAACCTCGAGCCAGCCACTACCGAAGAAATACTAGCAACAGGTACCTAGGTCACCTCGCAAGCAACCTGTCACAACCCTTGTTTTGTCGTGTATACCAGATGGGGTTCAGGTGAAATCAAACTTGTTGGGTCATATCGAGAAGATAAAATACTCGGACCACGATGTAAACGACACAGACAAGTTCCTGGAATTCGCAAAGAGAGTATACTTACAGATTGTAGGAGGGAATGTGGTTGGGGAATTGATTGATCAACCACTCCAGTGGGCAACATGATTAGATAAAACTGGGATTTTAGGTATGCTAGATCTACCACACTTTGGAAGAGGACAATACACAAACAATTGCGTCAAACAACTAATGGAAGTCACACATTACAGGGATATATGGTTGGACAAGCACGTTTCGATAGATGTAGATCTCATTTCACACATTACATGGTTTCCATATCGGGGTATGGATCCCGCACAATTTCTCCATGATAAGACAAAGGAGAAAGTGCTTGTGGAGGAGATGAAGAAGAAATGTGATACTGATAGGGGGGCGTGAGGAATCATCATCAAGAGAATCAATGATGTCACAACACAAATGGCCGCAACAATCTTGGCCTACAAACTACTGATAAAATGTCGCAGGCAGGAAGTTCTGGATGGGGTTGTCGCAGTTGCAGCTCAGTGTGCTGAGGGCACCCTATCTTTTGAACTTGTTTCTTGATGACTGGAAGGATGCGCGATATCTAGGAACATAATTTTACTACTCATGGCTACTCATGTTGATAGCTATCATGGGATGGAAGGAACCAAATTACACATTATTTGGCACTAGACCCAAGATGAATTATGGAGCGAGGTATTTATCACTTGGCGTCGCATCAGATGCCAAGAACAAGAAAATGAACGTAGTTGTATTCAATAGATACCTTCGTGACCTGTAGGAGGCCATATCCAACATGTGGATAATAACACCATAGGTTGTCCAATAGTATAGAGACATCGCCAACTTCAAGGCCACATGACATGCGTTGTGGATACAGGTGTGGAAGGACCCCAATAAGATGTGGCTACAAATGCGCTATTGTATCATGGAGGGCAACATCGACATGGTTATCAAAGACTGTGAAGATGAGTGGAAGATTCCAGTCCTCACCCAAGACTTGTTGGAAAGGACAGAATAAGAAGAGGCAGGGCAGGGAGAAACACAACCTCAAGAAGTCTTAGTGCCCAAGAAACAAAGGACAGGCCAGACAAAGACAAAGAAAACAAATGAAGGGGAAGCTGAGACGGGGACCCATAAGAGGAAGAAGGATAATACGCAGTCGACCAAAGAATAGCAGAAACAGGTCGAGGCCATGCAAGGGACTACACCAAGTCCCAATCCCCAAGAACCAGGCCTTGGTAAGAGTCCAACTACTCAGACAGGGGGTGCACGTAAGAAGATGGCAGCACAAAGAACACCTTCAGAATACACGATCACTGAGGATGATGCAGAAATGATAGCCTGAATGGTTTAGGATTGTATACCTGAGGATTTTGACAATGTTGTGCACCACAGGGACAGAATTCAAGAGGAGCTGGCAGACATGCGACAGATACTCAAGCAGATCGGGGAAGCGCAGAAAACGAGCAACAACATAGGAACATAGTTGTCAAACTCACAGGCATGAGAGGAATTTGAATCAAGGGAGCAAGATACAGTCCACACAATATCGCAGTCGAGTGCAACATTCCACATTACACTCAGCATGTTGCACATGGATGAGATGATGGGTCAGAAACCCCTAAAGGACTTAGCTCAAATCCAACTGGTATTGTCGCGGATACCATCCAAGGCTCTACACAAATTGTAGGTTAGCATTACCCAAGAGGTACAGTCTCGTGCACACACTGACTTAGCTGAATTACAACAGGCAACAGAGAAACAAGATGCATTGGAAATAATATGTGAGCAGGCTAAGCTCGAGACCCAAGAGGAGAGGGAGTGCGTGAATGGATTTGAACGAAAAGTGGCTGGCACGTATGAGAAGATTCCAAAAACCGTGCAGAGGGATGAACTCACAACAACAGAAAAGATTGATCAGATCGCGCACACAATCGATCAATATTAGAAGGAGATCAAGAATCTATAGGAGCAACTCACACCCGCCAATCAACCAAAGGTGAGGGAGAAAAGGAAGTAGGAGGTAGCAGAGCAGCTACAAGAGATAGAGAAACAGGTCAGTGAAGCAGTCGACTTGTTCAATAAAGAAGCACAACTTTGGACAAAGTTAGAAGAGGATCAACAAGTCTAGAAGTGGGACAAGGAAGAAGAAAGGATAAGCGCAACTATCCAGGACCTCAAGCAGAGGAAGAATAAAATGTCCATCATGGAGTGCATCAAAGGGGCGCAGGATATGAAGAAACTGCAGGTAGAAATCACCACTGTGCAAACACAGAAAAAGAAGCATCAGGCTCAAATGGAATTACTTCAAGAGCATGTAGCAGAAGTCATTGCATATGCAGAGGAAGAAAAGGAACATATAGCATAGACCCAGGCAGAATACGCAGGATTGATTAGTGATGAGATTGCAGTCCAAATAGTAGACACACTCAAGGAGAAGACCACGTAGGCGCAAACACAAGCAACATAGCTCAAGGAAAAGTTCAAGGCGATCACCAAGGAGATTGAAGAAGCACACAAAGGGTAGGTGGCTCGGGACGAGCCACATGTCAGTGTTGGGGGCCTGTTGGAAGCAGGCCAAGGTGGAAATAAAGACAATTTTGGGAAAGAAGGCATGCACAAGGAAAGCGACAACTGGAAGGAAAAGCAGCATGTGCGCATGCATGGAAGACCTAACGATGTTACAGTTAGGGTTTCGGCAATGTATTGTAATGGATGAAGAGCCATAAATGTATAAATATAGTTACCTAGGTCTCAAAGGGGTGAGTTACTACCAGAATTATGGTTTTGATTGTTATTAGAGTTGTTAGCGGGTTGATATGGAGGAACGAATGTGAAGAACGAATGTTATGTAATATTTTTATGTATGACCTAATTTTGTAATCCATTGAGATAGGTAGGACTGAGGGTAGATCTTGAGGGTTAGATTGTAGGATAAGGATCATGGTGTGATCTAGTCTGCCTCATAATAGATCTTACCCACCCATAAGGGTTGTAAAGTGCGTGACGTTGTAGCTGAGAAATACTATAAAAAAAGAGAGAAGAGCCAAATCTTTGTGGTCGTAGACCAAGAGGGGGTGAACCACGGTAAAACCTAAGTTATGTGATTGAATGCATGTGTTTCTTTATTGTCTTCAAGTAAATATTGCTCTGTTGAATGAATGAGTTGTTATAATTCCTGCATAATCGTAATAAACTGTGTATTGCATTAATAAGTGGTACTATATCTCTCAGTATATAATTATTATATCTCTCACTCTATCCTAGGCTGCAAACACATGAGTATTGCATCCACCCATTAAGACTATCTCGGGTGAGGCTGCATAGTGCACTCTGTGTGCTGCGTTGCCTTCTGGTTTACCAGGAGGGTCGATAGTTCTAGAGGCTTTGTTGGAACCCTGAGAAGACATGAGCCCTGGGTCACTCAAGACGAACTTAGACAAGATATAAGTAAAAGTGAACCAACAATGACTGATAAAAAATTCAATTTCAGAAATATGATTTTCATAATGCTCTTGAAAATATTGTTGCATATGTTCTTCATGTATAATTTGATTTTCATAAAAACTTGAAATAGTAATTTCATCATGATCATCTTCCTTTGTATCTTTATTTGCATTAAAAAAATTGAGACATCTAAAAACGAATTTTTATGTATTATATTATGAAGTGTCTCCTTTTGGAAAAAATAAGGTGAAAATGATTCAATTGCAAGAAACTCTGCTTGATCATGAAGACTATTTTTAAATAATTGAACTTCTTCTTCAAAAATAACTTTTTGTTCAATGAAATTTTGACTGTGAAAAAGAGAAGGGACCATAAGATCTGAATATTTATTCTCAATAGTGAATTCATTTTCTTGTTCACTAATATCAGAATCAATTTCTATTACTGAATTGAATTCTTCATTGCAACAATTTTCATATAGAAGTTCAGCTGGGTAAAAACTTTTACAATGAGAATGAAACATAATATGAAAATCCTTTAGAGAATAAATACACACATCAGGTAAATATTTATACCATTGTCGAGCATCTCCCTTTAGAGAGATCATGAACCTTTTCATGAGAACATATTCATGATAAATACCCAATTCATGTACTCATGAAAATCTATCAAATGTTGTGTTGGACAATCATCCTCATCTTCCCCAAATATAGGAAGGCAGTCTACCCAATCTCCTGTACTAGGCATAACATTAGGAAAACCATGAATATTTGAAAAATCAAATGGAGCATACCTTGCAACTATATTTGCAACAAAAGAACGTGACATTGAAACAAAGTGGAGTCTCCAGGTGAATAACCACACAACCTGTTTCTGATCCTCATTCACCTTCAAGAACCAAATCTGATCTGCATAAAACTCCAGGGAACATATCAAACCTTCATTCCCTGACAACAACACCAAAAAGATGGTGTTCCTGAGATTGTTCCTGGCTATTTAGAAACAATGTTAAGGCATATTAAAACCTATTTTTGATTGGAAGATGACCCTTCCTGTCATAGAGGGATCTCTCAAAGACAAAAATATACTAATTTCCTACTGTCACTAGGCATGAGCTTACTTCGTTAAACTCAGGTGTCAGATTTAAAATATAAACAAAAGGAAAGATAAGGTAGGCAAGATTTAGGATTAAATGACAAGTGACCAGGATTAAAGAATCACAATCCTATAATATAAGAGGCCTAATCCATTGGGCATGGGGTCTCATTCATTAGAGCACAAAAGATGAATATGTAGAAAGGAAGAAAAGAAGAAGACAATCAAATCTCAAATAATATAGAGGGAAAAAGCAATCTCTACAAATCTGAGATGAAGAATAAATGATTTGTTTGGCATCTTAAACAATTAATCCAGCAAAGGGAATCAAATGCATGTAACAAAAATGTATCAGGGTTATGGATAATGTTGTATGGTCAAAAGTGAACACTTCACCTCTATCTCACAAGGCATAATAATAAAGACTCAGTTCCAATCAATGCTCACAAGATACATATGGGAATTTGCATCTTTTGGATTATTCCTTTATAATTTGCAACAATGGAGGTTGTACCAATTTGTTACACTTCTAATACAAATATATAAATATTGTAGCAAAATATGAAGGAAGAAATCATTATGGCAATTTGAGAAGCTTAACACATAAAATAGAAAGAGAAAACAAGGCTCTAATTAGAATGATCAATGAATCGAATACATTATTCCTCGATGTCTCATTGAATTACAAATTCCCTATGGGCTTCATACAAAAATACATCCTATAACTGTCATAAAATTCCTAGCTTGCCAGGCTTAATTGCACGATAATGTGCCTCTAGTTCTTCCCAAAATCCTCCACCCCCAAGTCTTCCACTGATGCTCTTTTTATAAGCCTTTTGAGTTAGTTTGTCTTCCTTGATCTTTGGCTTTAAATCTCCTCAATCCAAATCTTTAGGCTTTAAATCCTCCATATCCAATCTACAATCCAAACAAATCCATATATCAAATCTAAATCAAATCTAAATAAATCTAACTAAATCATGTTAAGATCTAATTAAAATTTTAAACTAATCTAACTAGAAGAAATAAAATAAAAACTAAATCTACAAATTATTTATTCTAATATTATAAAAACAAAACTATTAACTAAAATATAAAATGATAACAATAAAACTGAATTTGTCCCCGAGGTGTAGGACAGTCGGTGACGGAGTGTGTTGTTAAGCCACTCCGTGATGTTAAAGTCACCGGTTCGAAACCTGCGGGGACAAAAAATCCAACCATGTTAAGGGTTGGTGTGGCTCAGGTCGGGTGCGATCC
>ML785123.1:203306-245543 GCA_009831015.1 Picea engelmannii | reverse complement strand
TCCAACCATGTTAAGGGTTGGTGTGGCTCAGGTCGGGTGCGATCCCCGGGTGATTTTGACGGCTTAGATGCCCCTGAGTCGCGGTTTCTCAAGCCACAGGTTAATCGCAGGTCCTGCACAAATTAACAAACAAAAAAAAAACAACAATAAAACTGAATTTAAAATAAAACTAAAATAATCCTAAAAATTAAATCTTATATGCAAACAAATCTAAATAAATCTAACTAAATCATGTTAAGATCTAATTAAAATTTTAAACTAATCTAACTAGAAGAAATAAAATAAAAACTAAATCTACAAATTATTTATTCTAATATTATAAAAACAAAACTATTAACTAAAATATAAAATGATAACAATAAAACTGAATTTAAAATAAAACTAAAATAATCCTAAAAATTAAATCTTATATGCAAACAAAACTATGATAAAATTAAACCAAAGCGACAGTGATAAAACTAAACTAAAAATACAGTGATAAAACTAAACTAAAAATAAAGATAAAGACATATAAAACTAACTAATAATAAGAAAACGTTAAAACTAAATTACAATTAAAACTAAACTGTATTAAACTAATATAAACTATTTCTATTGCTTCATTAACATGTTTTTCCTTCTCCAATTTGACGACATTCTTTAGTATTTCTTGTTTCTTATTAAAATCCATCTCAAGTGTAATATCATGACTTCTAGTAGGTTTCCCAATTTTCGATGACTTGGTTCCACCTTTCATCGTGCTAGCTTTTACCGTATATAATTTTATACACAGTATATGATTTTCCTCGTATTGTAATACATTGAAATCTATCCTCCCGCGATCTCATGGATCTGGTGTTATTCTATACGCGTATTAACCTCCAAAGTCATAGGAGTTAATTTAAAACCATCGAACATGTGGCATCTTTGGACTGCACTATCATGTCTTCAACAAAATCTGGTGAAACCTTATTAACAAGTATAATGTTCCATGTACAGCTGCCCCTTAAAAATAATAATTAATAAATCATTAATATTTCTTCAACAAACAATAGGTATAATACAATTTGGATGCGTAATATACGTTCTAGAGATGTAAAGACCAGAGGTATTACAAGAACATGTGACTTTGGAGTTTTAGTTTTATTATAGTAAAATTTGAGGTTTTCATATGGTTTATTCAAACTTGATGGTATAGCTTTATCCAAAATTCCCTTTTTAAATTTCAAAATGCCCATTTGATTCGTTAGCACTAAAACTCAAATCTTGAATGAAAATGTTAAATCATCGTGATAACCCGATCAAAAACATGAAACCATTTTGAGCAAGTCAAAATGAGCATAAAAAGAATATTGAAAGATCAAAATGTGAAAAGATTGAAATGGCGAAACCATCATGCATGGAAAAATGTGATGAAGCGACATAATGTGAAAAGATTGAAATGGCGCAACCATCATGCATGGAAAAATGTGGTGAAGCGACATAATGCAACAATCCCATGAAAACTAAATAACAAAAAGGAAAATCAGCAAACATACTTCCAAAACCAGCAAAAAAAACATAGTCAAACGTAAATGGAAGCAGTGTTTTCCCTCAACTAAGGCACCACACTGGGTAAAATGGTAAGTGATAAAGGTCGGAATTTTGTCATTTTAATTTAACTTTTTCACTTAATAGTTTAGGAGTATAGATTTTAATATCTAAAAATGATTAGTTGTTCATTCAACAATACTCTTTATTCATAATAACAGGTCATTAGTTCATTAGTTATAATAAGACAAATCTTATAATCAGTCATGAAATCAAACAAAGGTCTAAATATTTATTCAAACCATATCTTTGCACATATTTGTTCATCGTCTTTCTTTTAAAATTGTCATTGCATAACTTTTTTGTGAGCGTTTAGTCTCCTTTAATGAGAATCACAAACATTAACCTGTTGCTAGTGAGCATCCATAGCTCCGACGAGTTTGCTTGTTCTTCTTTAAGTACTTTCAACTTCCTCATTTGTAAATTTCGCCCTTTAAATTAGATTTCTAAGGAATTGTGCTAAGCAATTGAGTGACGAAAGTAGGGTATTCTAAGAGTTTCTTTGATTTCCAAAAACTTTGTTGAATAAAAATCGAGCCTGCAGTTTTCTCCCATTTCCAATTATCACTAATGTCAATTTTATATTATGATGTAGATGGAGCTCTTGATGATGATGTTAGATAAGCATTTTCTTTTTGAATGAACACTCAAATTATATTGAATAAGAAAGAACTTCCTACATAACTAAAAATATACTTAATTGTATGGTAAAAATAATAAATATGTTAATATAAGACATGTTTCCCACTATGTTAACCAAATGTAGAGAAATAAACATTAAAATCAAAGCAAAAAGAAATAAAAAGAAACTACGCAAATGAGAACAAATCAATGACTAAGTTCAAATAATCAAACAAATTGAAAAGTGAAAAGAAATCAAATTATGGAATGGATTTTAAGCATAAGGAAATAAGAAAATTTTACGAAATTTGGAAAAGTTTGGGAATTTTTTTTCTATGTTACAACAGGACCCTATATTGCGCCCTCTCCTCTGGTTTCTGAAACTTGCAAATTCCTTGGGTCTTCATCATCTTGGTCTTTTCCAGAAATGTTATATCATTCCACAACCTCTTGAATAATCACATAAAATATGGGCGCACTACATAAGGGTACTGGTCTCATTGAGTCTTCTGATGTAAAGGTCTTCTTGATAATATGTAGAGTTGTGTCTATCGAAGGGGAATTATCTTCAAATTTGAGAGTTTCCTTGAAGTTGTGAGTCAAATATTCCCAGTTTGATTTTCCTTCATGTACTTCAAGTTCTAAATACTAGTTCTTCGAGATCATATCCAGAGTGTGTACAAATATGTGCATACATTCTTGTTTAGGTACTGAGCCCCATGTCATAGTGCATTGTGTAAGATGATCCGTAGGAAAACTCTACCCAATATACTTATGCACAATATATTTAGTTTTTGTTCTGAACCTGACCTGTAACAACCTTCTACATTGCTTGCAATTATCTATTCTATCCTTATGCGCAACCCACCACCTTGCAAGTGTTTCTTTCAGTGTGACATCTAAAGCTGGAAATCTTTGTTGTTTCGATATCTATAGTTAAAATTCTTTTACAAAAGGATCTATATCTGTTAGTCCATCATAGTTCAGAGGATCACGTACCTCAGTTCCAATCAACGCAATGTGTGGGTAATATGAGCACATATCCTTGTAGATATTTCATGTAATCTTTGTTTCCAATGTTCTAGGGATTCTTCTGAATCCGACACACAATAATTGGTACTTTGCCAATAGAGTGCACCCTCAGTAGTAGGATTAAAATAGTCATCCATCTGTACAGTCACATTGTAAAGGCTATCGATTTATTTAGTATTGAATCCTCCCCTTTCTGGTTCCACATATCGACTTCCTTCTGTGGGATCTGTTAGCACTCCGTAAATCCGTTCGGTTGATAAACAGATGATGAAGGTAACTCTTTCAACCAACTTCGAGACCCAAAACTAGCCTTTTGGATCTGGAGAGGGATCTCTCAAAAATGGCGCGATCTCCACCCAGGATATGACTTTGAAAACAATGGCTAGATTTAACACCTATGATATAATGGGTTTTGGTTATATTGGCACAAGAAAGTAAGAATTGGACTATGGGGTCGATCTGAGGAAGAGGGGGCAAATAACTTAGTGACTGGACTTGAGAGGATAAGGCTAGGTGAGAAACAACCTTTAGTGTAAAACTGTAATGTGTGGCAGGAGAAATTATAGGAAGTAACTCAGGAGAGTCACTATGGATGAATTCTGAGTTAGCTTTAGAGGAAAATGTTTTGTCTAAGTGGCGTGAACAAGGGGCATTGTACAACGAATCCGTGGGTTCGATAATTTGTTCCAAAATAGACAAAAAGAGATATGAAACAAAGATAACAGGAAAGAACATACACTTGGATTAAATTCTGGTCAAAACTTCAGATTACATACAATCACTATCGTCTACCAAATTTTCCAACCAACTTGGATTACATCGAAAAGATGAAATATATAAACGAGGGTGCCACTTGGAATACCCTGCTTCCTAACTGCTAACCCTTAGAACTAGGAAAACTGAGCAACATGCGCTGGAGACTCTTCGCATAGTGTTTTCCAAAAATAGACAATAATCACGCATGTTTACTTATGATTGTTTGCAGTTTCACCATGTGGATCTGATCATCGGTCAGCCTTTGGCATGGAGAAAATATGTGTCGTTGCATCCCTTTGAGCAGACGTCCCGACGAATAGGTGTCTGTCAGGAGCTTGTTGTCTGTGAATAACGGATTCGATTTAATATGATGTGATCATTTGCTGAGAATTGCACGCAGTAATAATCTTGTTAGATCATCGTGGTCGTTATCAAAATGGTAGTGTGATTTAGAAAAATCTATCATTCAAAACTGCCAAGATTTGTCTCATCCTTTGTGGGTGTAGAGACGGGCACCAGCTAAACTTGTTTTTCCTGTGCGCTGGCAAGAGCTACGCGGGCTTCCTTCTCAGTCGTTTCACATTCTATGGAATGTTTCACATGCCTTTCTTCCACCAGTCTCTGTGTTTCTCGCAGTTGTACAATGGTGTCTTGCACCTCTCTGATATGCCTTTTCAACCATGCAACGTTCCCTTTGCGACCCTACGTTGCGGATTCTTTCGTAGCCTTTGTCTCCTCAATACCATGTTTTCCTGATAGAGTTCGACAATATCCAACTTTTCTTGCTTCAATTGTTGAGATGGCACTTGCTCGTTTCCTCCTGTGATATCTACTCTCCTTTTTCTAGTCCCGTCTTCGTGGCTCTATCCCCCAGCAGGTTCTAGCTAGATGGAGCATCTAATTAGGTCTTCAACTGTCAATCTGATGCACGGTTCTTCTGAAATTTGAGCTTCCATGATATCCTAGTTCTTTCTCGTCCTTTCCCTCCTCCAAGGCATTTGTTGTTGGGGAGAGGGGACTCTTGTTGTCTTCCCTTCCTGTGAAAATCCCTCTGTTTCAAATTTTCCACGATTTGATCTAGTCGTCTCTACAGGTAAAGGAATAGTTCCTTTCACATCTTTGGGAATACTTGTCATAGGTGAGAATGAATCCCAATCCCTTTGGGGCTTGGACCTTGCAGTTCTTCTACTTCGTGCACCTTTATTTTTGATCTGAGAGGTCTCCATGGTGCGACCAAGGTGAATTTTGTGCGCATTTTATCCAACAAACGCATAGGAGGGAAGGTTCTGATCAAGCTGGAATAACAAGGGAAATTGAAAAATAGAGTTTAGGCCTCGTTCTATGAGTGGAGAGAATGCCAAGCATCCAATATTTATAACGAATCAGACAGGAGAGGAAAATCACGCTAGAGGACAACAAATTCATGGTGACGAGATGTTCCAAGTCCAGTTGTAGGTTTTCCATGGAAAATCCCCGCGTGTAGGATACATGTGATAAGGTTTGTTGGGCATGTATGATACGAACACCGTGATTTTTCATTCCCTCGACCTTCATGATGAACTGATAATAATTTTTGTATTTTCCGACGTGACCTCTATTAACTACTTAACTTGACCTGGGGCACATAGAGACTGGTTTCTCGATAGGACTCGACTTTCTTGGAAAAGACATGACCGTACCTCTTATACAAGTTTAGAATCTGACATCCCTTCCCATTTCAAAGGGCCAACCGGACACTTGTCGACTTCAAACTCACAGTGTTATGTACCTGACTTCACATGTTTGGGCGCATGGGTCACAACGTAACTTTAAAACCGACTCTAAATTGGAAAGAAAAATGGCGGCGCTAACAACTGGCTCCAATGGGGATGCTATCCTCCCTGTGAGGTAGAAAATAACAATATACCATGTTCCTAACCATTGGGATTTATTTGACCTCTAGACACTGGGAAAAACAAACTAAACCTATCGACGCGGCTTCTAAGACTTCAACATAAACTTAGGTCCTTCACTTCGGGCTTCAATTTTCTGCTGACCTATAGAATCGACGCAAAATAAAACGACTATTTACAATGACAAATGACTTAAATGGATTTTATTTCACCAGGTAATTTTTTAGGAACCTGTCATTTACAGGGCCCCAATCAAAACTTTCTCCATTTGATCCTTCTAGAAAATAAGCATTTTTTCCGCTATGATCGCAGATTCTGAACAGACCCATCCAAAGGTGGTAGAACTTTGCATGCTTCCCTTTACCTTCATTTCTTGTGTCCCATCTCAAAACTATGTCACCCAATCGGAAATCTTCTGGCTTAGAATGCTTATCGAAGGATTTCTTTATCTTTTCATAATGGAGCTGCAACCGATTATACACCTGCTCTCTTTCTTGTTGTGTGTGAATTAGCTGATTAATCCTCCTCTGCGCAACATTTGGCTCAGACTCCCGTTCTTGCAACATCTTCCTAATGGGCGGTCCCATTGAAGTAGGAAAAATTGTGTTCGCGTTGTAAACGATCTAGAAAGGCGACGTTGATATAGATTTCTTGGTGGTGACCCTGTCTGCCCACAATGCGTAGATAAGATTTGTATGCTAGGCTCTCTTGTTTTATTGTAGGAGTATTTTAATAATCCTGGTAAGAAAGGTAATAATTTATGGACTACTATAGAAGTCATGGAATAAAAAGGCAATTCTCCATTTCTAGGACACCTCAACAGAATGTATTTGTTGAAAGAATGAACACGACAGTACAAGAAATGGATCGAACAATGCTAATGGATTCAAAATTGATAGATATATTTTGGACATAGGCAGTGCATACAACAGTTCACATTCAAAACAAAGAAATTCTCATAAACAACACTAATAAAAATCCCTACGAGCTATGGCAAGGAAGACCAACAAATGTGAAGCACTTTAGAGTTTTTGGAAGCAAATGCTACATCAAAAGAGAAGATGGAAAAATGGGAAAGTTTGATTCTCATGTGGACAAATGAATACTTGTTGGTTACTCAAGTACACGGAAAACATACAAGTGTTACAATCTAATATTGAACAAAGTTGTGGAAAGCATCAACGTAACAATTGATGAAACAGGTAGACCAAAATCAAAGGAATAAGAAAACAAATCACTGGAACAACTTTTCGAAGAAGAAGATGAAAAAGAAGTAGAAGAGGAAGTTGAAGATGAAGAGAATCCGACAGAAGCAGAAGAGAAAGTTCAGCAAGTATCTCCAAAGACACCTAGCAAACGAGTACAGAAGAATCATCCTTCAGATCAGATTATTGGAAACAAAGATGCAGGAGTTGAGACTAGAAGAAAAAACCGTTCACCAGAACAAACACACCTAGAACTCTTATCTACAATTGAACCAAACTATTTTGAAGTAGCCACCAAGGATGGATTTTGGAATAAGGTCATGGATGAAGAATTAGATCAAATAGAGAAAAATGACACTTGGGAATTGGTTCCAAGACCACAGAATAAGAATGTGATCGACACAAAATGGGTTTTCAGGAATAAATTGAATGAAGATGGACAGGTTACAAGGAACAAAGCTAGATTGGTATGTAAAGGGTATGCACAGATTGAAGGAATCGACTTTGAAGAGACATTTGCCCCAGTTTCCAAAATGGAAGCAATCCATTTACTTTTATCTTATGCATGCTCAAAAAATGTTAAAGTATATCATATAGACGTAAAATCATCTTTTCTAAATGGGGAACTTGAAGAAGAAGTCTACATTGAACAACCAGAAGGATTTTAGTTGTCAGAGAACATAGACTATGTATGTAAATTAAAGAAGGCCTTGTATGGTCTAAAACAGGCTCCTAGAGGGTACTCCAGACTGAATAAGTATCTGCAACAGGAAGGGTTCAAAAAAGGAAGTGCACACAACAACCTCTACATCAAGGTAAGTCAAGGTAATATTTTATTAATTGAAGTTTATGTTGATGATATTATTTTTGGTAGTGATGATGACAGGTTAAGCCATAAATTTGCAAAATACATGTAGAATGAATTTGAAATGTCGTTACTTGGAGAACTATCCTTCTTTTTGGGACTTCAGATACGTCAAAGAAACCAAGGAATTTTTATTTCTTAAACCAAGTATATCATAGAAATGATAAAGAGGTTTGGAATGGAAGATTGCAAACCAGTTATCACTCCCATGAAAACCAGTTGTAAGTTGAGTAAAGAGGATGATTCGAATTCTACAGATCAGAGGAAATATAGGTCAATGATTGGTATCCTACTATATGTGACATCATCCAGACCATATGTAATGAAAGAAGTTGGACAGGTGGCATGATTTCAAGCAGCACCAAAGGAATCACATGTATTAGCAGTAAAGAGGATTTTCAAATATCTCAAAGGAACATAAGAGTTTGGATTATGGTATCCAAAAGGAAAAGATCTATCACTTATTGCCTACATAGATGCAGATTGGTTAGGTTGTATTGATGATCGACGAAGCACCAGTGGAGTAGCGTTCTACTTGGGTGAGTGTTTAGTATCATGGCTAAGCAAGAAAAAATCATCAGTATCTCTATCTATAGTCGAGGCAAAGTATATTGCAACAACAACATGTTGTACACAAGTTCTTTGGATGAAACAAACTTTGACAGATATACATGTTGAGTATGATGAGCCCATTCCAATATATTGTGATAATACAAGCACCATCAGTATCTCAAAAAACCTGGTGATGCACTCCAAGACAAAGTACATTCCAATCAAGTATCACTTTCTATGGGAAAAAGTTGCAGAAAAGAACATCAGAGTTGAGTATGTGGGCACAAAAGAACAAGTGGCATACATATTTACAAAACCACTTCCACGAGAAGCCTTTGAATATCTTTGCCAAAGACTTGGAGTTATTTCTACTCCAAAATGAATGCTTTTTGAATGATTTTTGAATTCTTATCTTATATGTCTTATATGTACACAAGGAAGCACCATAAGAGGACAGTTCAGTCAAGGGGAACAACCCTGGATGGAAAGATACGTTTTCCATTAATGACAAAGGGGTAGAGATTTATTAGATGCAGAGGACAGAAGCATGGTTCCAGGGGGAGCATGAGTGATATGATTTCAGTATTGCATTAGAGTGTTGCCATCAATTCCAAAGGGGGATATTGTTGATTAAGGTTGGTTGTCATTGATGTCAACCCTTGAAGAAATCCCAGTGGCACAAAGCTTTGGGTAATGGACCAAAGTTTGTTTAATGTAAATATGAATCATTATTGTCTTGTCATGGTTGATAATAAGTACAAATGGATGAACTCCAAAGTGGTCCCCTTATGGTGAAATCCCTCATGGTAAGATGCTTTGCGAATTGAGTTATCCTAAGAAGTATGGTTAGAGAACCCATGCTTAATGGTGGAATAATGAGATGAAGGTTAGTGAAATTTTCAGTTAAACTATCCTATATGGATATTTCTTTTCATTCCATTTCCGGTGGTATGTGGAACGTCACATAACTCCTCACGGTTAGAGAGTTATGGCCATGAGAAGTTGGAGACCCCAGGTTTCGGTAATGGACCCAAGTTTGTTTGATGGATAAAAATATGATTTATGATATATTTTCAGATAATACTATTATATATGGATATTACATGTTATTCCATTTCTGGTGGTATGTGGAACGCCACATAACTCCTCATGGTTTGAGAGTTTTGGCCTTACGAAGTTGGAGGACCCTCATATGTCATCTAGAAGCCCCAAAAGGTCAAAGTAGTCAAAGTGGTTTAAGATATTTTAAAAGGTAAATAATAAAGTGAAGTAATGAGTGTATTATAACTCAAAGTGAATACAAAATAAATTATTTCAATAATAAATTTAATGGAGAATTTAGAAGTGGGTTAACCCTAAAATAAGGAAAGTGGGCCAAGTGACCTAGAAGATGTTTTTAAGGAAGCTACTTGGAGAGTATAAATAAGAGGCAAGGATATCTAATTTTAATTACACTTGAGAATATTGAATATCTATATGTATTTGAGGTAACCAAGGATATCTAAGCTGAAATTCTGAGGGAAGGAGAAGAAAAGAAGGCCGAAATGTAAGGAAGGATAAATTCTTTTGATGGTGTTTTCTAAGGTATGTTATTTACAGGTCATCTCACCATTTTCGCTATAAGTTTTTTCTATAATGATTCAGAATGTGAAATTTCTATTCCATTGAGAAAATATATCCAAGTATTTGTTGTAAAAAATTCATCTTGTGGGTCGTTTTATTTTGGGAGTTACACTCCGTGGAAAATAGGGTTTGTGGCTAGTCCTGAAACTAGTGAAAAATAGGTGTTTCGGATAAAAACATCATAACTTATTCATAACAGATCCAAATTTAGTGAGACTAAATGTGTTGGTTAGGGTACACTGTGTAGTATATTTTGTAATAGTTTCAGATCATTTCAACAAATATTATTTCCAAGGAACGCTCTACAAGTTCGGTCTCTAGAATAAGACATAATTCAACAAGGTATGCCATTTTTTCTATAACTCCTTTTCTGAGAGGTTCCAAGTAGTGACACTTGGAGGAATTGCATAAAACAAACTGAAGAACATTGTGTATCAGTTTTAGAGCTTGATACATTACAGGTACAAAGTTATGATTAGTTCAGGTTAGAGTTGTTGACTAATCCAAAAATAGGCATGTGAGACTAAAGAAATGTTTGATGAAAATGCTAGTCTCTTGTAGTTAAACTTAAGGAAGGTTTGCAGGAATGTGATCATATACAAAAGGTCTATTACAGAGCTACAAATCATATTTGGATGATGAAATTGATGAGGTATTTTGGTTGAGGTACATGTTGAGTACATGGTTAATACAAGTAGTTGATGAGTTGGCACATACATGAGGTGTATAGTTGATGATGTTGGTAACATATTAATGATTCATAGTTGACAAGTAGTTGACAAATGATTGGTACATAGTTGGTACATGGTTGGACACACTTTTTTATGGTACAAGTTGATTACAGGTTATTTGGTATAGGTTGGTGCATGGTTGATGCACTTGTTTAATGGTACATGTTGATGCATGGTTGATTCATGGTTTAGATTTACTGGTACATGTTTACAATGGTATATCTCACAATGATAGTGTAATAGTGGTTCCATCATTCTACTTATAATTCAGGGCAGTTGGACGGGGCAAGGATAGGTGGTTGTAGCCACCTTCCGGTTGTAGCTAAAGAACATAGGGGGGTTGTAGTCTCCTATTGGTTGTAGCCAAAGAATTGGGGAGTTGGAGATTCCCTCAGGTTGTAGCCTGAGAAACTAGGGGGTTGGAGCCTAATTCCAGTTGCAGATGGAAAATAAAGGAAGTTGGTGCTTCCAATGAATGTAATTCATCAAGACATATAAGAAAAAACATTCTGTGGTTTTCTCTCGATTTGGGTTTCCACGTAAAACATTGGTGTACTGTGTATATGTGTGATTGTTATTTTCTTATTGCTCATTATTGGATAATAATACTACTTTGATATAACACTTGGATCAATTTGGATAAAAAGGATTATAATTTCACTATTATTGATTCACCCCCCTCTCAGTAATCCAACGTGTATTTCTTGAATTCTTTCAAAGATTTTACTAAGGCATACGCCTAATTTTCCATGATTTCATACCTTAGTGGAGCGTCCTGTAGTTTTCGGCTGAAATAGGCTATGGGTTTTTCAAAATCCTGTTCGTCTTTCTGTAGTAGCACACCGACAATAGTGTGTTCTGAGGCGAATGAAAACAGGAGCAAATATTTTGTAAAATCTGGGCTAGCTAGTACAGGAGATTTTGTCAGTGCCACTTTGATATCCTTAAAAAACTTCTTGGCCTCCAAGTTCCACTTGATCTCGTTTCCATTCCTGAGCATGGAAGTTATGTGTTTTATGATTTCCACCAGGTTTGGGATGAATCTCCTCAAAAAATTCACATTTTCAAGGAAACATTGTACCTCCTTTTTATTGCGTGGGATGTCGATCTTCAGGATCCATTCAACCTTGCTAGGGTCTATATTAATTCCCTCTTTGGAAATGATGTTCCCTAACAACTTTCATTCTTCTACCGTGAAGTGAGAGTTCTTTGGATTCAGTGATATGCCAAATTTTTTGCACTTCTGGAAAACTCTCTTCAAGTGCTCGAGATGTTGTTTGTCAGAGGTAGAGTACACAATGATGTCATCCAGATAAATCATGATGATTTTTTCCCTTTCATCAACAAACACGATGTCCATGGCCCTCTAAAAAGTGTCTCTAGCATTCATTAGGCCGAACAACGTCTTGGCATACAGGAACGTTCCCCATGGAGTTGTGAAAGTTGTTTTCTCTCCGTCGTCCAAGTGGACCATGATCTAATTATATCCTGAGAACTCGTCTAGCATAGACATCTTCTGGGACCCCACCACCTTTTGCAAGATTTAGTCCATTTTAGGAAGGGTATAGTGGTCCTTGATAGACACTTTATTTAAATTTCATAAGTCCACACACAGTCTTATATCACCTCTTTTCTTTCTTACAGGTACCAGATTAGCTACCCATTTTGAGAACCTCAAAGAAACAATGATTTTAGCGTCAAAAATTTTTTTTACCTCTTTCTTGACCAGCGATAGTAACAGGGGATTTATCCATCTCTTCTTCTATTTGAAAGGTTTCTAATCTTCCTTGAGAGGGATAACATGTTGGATCACTTTCGTGTCATAAACATTCAGATCATCGTAGCTCCATGCGAAAATGTCTGGGAAATCTTTCATGAGATTTACATAGTCCTGCTTGACCTCTAGACTGAGTGTCTTGGATAATTTTACAATCTTTGAGTTCTCCTCAGTCCTGATGTTTCAGTCTTCCACGTCTTCTTCGCTTGCAGCGATCGTGGGGTTCTTATCCACATCATTCTTGTCAAACAAATTACCAGCAACACCAACCCCTTTGGAATAATATTATTTTTCAATTGTATTATGTCCCTTCAAGCAATTTGGTTTTGGAAAAGGTCATCGTTACTGCATGCATCCTCTCTCTCATCTTTGTCACCGCAACATTCCTCGTCAATGTTTGTATTAGTGAACTCGTCACTCATAAGGAGGAATCTTTCCACCTGTTTTTCATCATCAAACACTTTCCAGTGTTTGATATTATCAGGTACTATCAGCCTGTACTTGACCTCGATTTCATACGTTTTTTGGGGAAGATGGGGATCCTAAAAACCGAGGCCGAGGTGGCCAACGTATCGATGATCGGATTTTTCTCTCTGGGGATAGCAGATAGGTCATATTATGAGAATCCTTCGAGGAGGTCCAAAGACAAATTATTGTACGCTCTCAGCCCGGGGTGTTTGGTCCGATATACACCCTTTACCTGATTTATGATTAGCTCAAAATCTCAGCGCACTGCTATCTTCTGCGTGCCCAATTCTTTCAGAACTTGTAATCCCAATATTAGTGCTTCATACTCGACCATGTTGTTAGTGCATTCAACACGAGCTTGTATGATCACAACTTTGTGCTTGCTTCAGGGGGGCTCACCCATACGTTGGACCCAACTCCTTCTTTGCTGACTGTGCCATCAAAACTCATGTTCCACACCCTATTTTATGCGTGGTCTTTTGGGTCGGTGCATTCTATTGTTTCCCACACGGTCTCCTCGTTAGTTGTTACAATGGTTGTTGAATCTTCTTCTTCGCAATTCAACTCATGGTAGAATATAGAAGACCCCACCTCGGTGTCAACGGTGTATATGGGATGATTGTGTGGCTGCATCTTGTTGCTTACCATGTACTTCAACATCACTTCTTTATACAACCTTCTTTCATGGAAAAAAATAGGGATAGTGGCATATGACATATCCATCTGCAACATGCCTTTCAACTTTGTATCCCACGACCTCGAGAGAATCATGTCGAATTTTGGAGGTATGTCTGCGACGACCATGTCCATGACCAAGTTCTTAGTGGTGATTTTAGCCAATGATACAACTAGGTCCTTGATAAGGCCCAAACACTTGACTTTCCTTGAATCAAAAGAGAAAAGGTCTTTGTATGGCCTGGTGACATCGAAACCTAGTTCGTCCATGATCACCTTCGACTCGAGGTTGTGTGATGTGCCAAAATCTAGCATAGAGTTATGCAGGTTCATGTCATGGATCTTCAGAATGGCATATAAAGGAGGGACATCTTCGATATTGCTTGTCTCTTCAACACGCAGACAAAAAAGGATGGCGGGGTGATCATCTTGAAGATTTAGAGTATCGGGGGTCCCCCCTATTTTTCATCATTTTAATAATTTGTTCCCAATACTTTCCCTTTCTAATAAGTTCATTGAACGGGACAAAGATTATTATTTTGGCCATATTGTGTTCAAATTTGAAAGGGGGACAAGTTTTCTCTACCTCCTTTCCGCTCGCCTCCCGACCTGTCTCTGAGGATTTCTTGGGGACCTCCTCCTTCGACTTAGCTTTCTCCGTCGCTTCTTTGGTCATGCTATTTGACCTTGTTTGGATTGTGGAAGGAGTGTCCACTGGAGGCTTCCTTATGGGGTTCATTTTTTGCGACTCGGTAGGCACGTCCTTGCTCCAGAGGTTATACTTCTTCTGGAACTGCATGATGGAATTTTGATATCCTTTCCTAAACTATTTCATCTCCCAATATGACACATCATCTTCGAGTATCATATCATCATCGACCTTTAGCATGAAGTCTTCATTCCTACTCATATACTTATCATGCTCTCTCTTCATTAAGAACACGCGCAAGTTTTGGTCATCGCAACAATGCATATGGTCATTAAATGTCTGGTTGAAAACCTCGTCTGCGTAGTTGTTCTAGAAAAGAGGTCTCGTTTTCCAGTCACCTTGATCCCTTTTCTCTTTTTGTTCCCTCTATCTGATCTGAGGGATTTGACCTCTTCTGAGGTTATGATTTCTGGGAGGTGGGTCATTCTGTTCTCGGACAGTAGGTCTATTTCCCATGGAAATTTTCTCCATCAACTTCTCCATGGTCTTCATCATCATGTCGAATTTATTTTCTGAGGACCGTGACATCGATAGTTGTGCATCTCCCTGGGGTCTCTTGTCGCCTTGGTTGAACCTTGGTTTTATTTTTCTCGACGCCATCATGTTTACTTCAACTTCGAAAACATTTCTCATTATAGCATCTAGATTCATTGATCTCCTTTCTCTTAACAACATGGCGAAATCATTTTCGAAGGAATCAACATACCACAACTATGCAACACTGGGGGGTGGATTGAATTCTGCAGGGATCGAGTTGTACACCTTCAAAAAGCGGGTCAAAAATTCTTGCACCGTCTCTTCCAGTGCTTTATTCATGTTATTGTATTGTGTCAGCAACTGCAAAGGGTTTTTCTTGTCTCCCCTTTTATCTAGGAACGACATCTCAAATGTGGCGAAGTCCCGAATGCTTGTGGGCGGGAGGGCTTTGAACCATTTTATTACATCTCCTGAGAGGCTTTGCACGAACAACCTCATTTTTGCATCTATGTAGTCCACCTCCTCCAGGTCGATGAAATCATTAAACCAATCCAGGTGCCTCTGAGTGGAAACATTTCCCTTAACATCGTAGAGCCTGATCCTCTGGCTATAATTTTGAGGAAAGTCATGCAATTGGGCAAGTAGGATGAGGGGAGTGAATCTGGTATCCATATCCCTAGGAGGATTCAGATTCTGAGGGATATTATTTGATACTAGGGCTTGAAATTTCTTTGGTTCGAAAACAGTCTCATCTAAACTGGTTTCTAACCTTGACCAGAACAGAGTTTTCTCAAATAATATGTCAAACTCAAGGTCATCAATGCTCCATGCGCCATATTTGGGAAAGACAGGATTATGTCCAGGTAGTAGAATGGGTCCAGCGCTTGCAATCTAGCCTTGCGCAAAATATTCTCGGGGTCGTACACAGGATCCGAGGGGTTTGGGTCGGGATTCTTTCTGGTGTAAATCATCTTTGGAGCCAGGTTTCCTAAACTATGATACTTGAGGCTACTAGTTTGTTTGTACTGGAGTCTCCAGGGTAAGGATTTCAGCCGGGATGGATGTTTGTCCCTCTGTTACCCCCAGGGATCAAACTACAACGTTGTCATTCTCCCAGGGAAAATATATTAAATTTTGTTCCCCGACAACGGTGCTAGAATGTTAGCACTCCGTAAATCTGTTTGGTTGATAAACACATGACGAAGGTAACTCTTTCAACCAACTTTGAGACCTGAAACTAGCCTTTTGGAGTTGGAGAGGGATCTCTCAGAAATGGCGCGGTCTATGCACATGATATGAATTTGAAAATAATGGCTAGATTTAACACCTATGATATAATGGGTTCTGGTTATATTGACATAGGAAAGTAAGACTTGGGCTATGGGGTCGAGATGAGGAAGAGACGGGACAAATGACTCAGTGACTAGAATCGAGAGGATAAGGCTAGGTGAGCAACAACCTTCAGTGTAAAACCATAATGTGTGGTGGGAGAAATTACAGGAAGTAACTTAGGAGCACCATTGTGGATGAATTTGGAGTTAACTTTAGAAGAAAACTTTTTGTCTATGTGGCGCGAACAAGGGGCACTGTACAACAAATCCGCAGGTTCAATAATTCTTTCTGAAATAAACAAAAAGAGATATGAAATAAAGATAACAAGAAAGCACATACGCAAATAAATAAGCACAATACATCCAACTGTTACAACTAGAATATTTTCATCAAGTCACGAGACCTTTTCATTAAATTCCAGTCAAAACATCATATTACATACAATAGCTATCGTCTACCAAATTTTCCAACCAACCTGGCTTACATTGAAAATATGAAATATATAAATAAGGGTGTTTCTTGGGTTGCCCTGCTTCCTAACCGCTAACCCTTAGAACTAGGAAAACTGAGCAACATGCGTTGGAGACTCTTCGCATAGCATTTTCCAAAAATAGACAATAATCACGCCTATTTATTTATGACTGTTCACAGTTTCACCACGTGGATCTGATCGACGGTCAGGCTTTGGCATGAATAAAATATGTGTCACTGCATCCCTTTGAGTAGATGTCCCGACGAACAGGTGTCTGTCAGGAGCTTGTTATCTGTGAATAATAGCTTTGATTTCCTGTGATGTGATCATTTGCTGAGAACTGTGCGCAGTAAGCGGCTTGTTAGATTGTCGTGGTTGTTATCAAAATGGTAGCATGATTTAGAAAAACATATCATTCAAAACTGTCAATATTTGTCTCATCCTTTTCGGGTGCAGATATGGGACCCAACTATACTTGTTTTTCCTGCGCACTGGTGAGAGCTACATGGGCTTCCTTCTCGGTCGTTTCACATTCTTTAGAATTTTTTGCATGCCTTTCTTCCGTCAATATCTGTATTTCTCATAGTTGTACAATGGTGTCTTGCACTTCTCTGATCTTCATTTTCAGCCATGCCACGTTCCCTTCAGGGCTTTGCGTTGCAGACACTTCCATAGCCTTTGTCGCTAGTTGTCGCCTCAATTCCATGTTTTCCAGATAGAGTTCGATGATAGCCAAATTTTCTTGCTTCAATTGTTGAGGTGGAACTTTCTCTTTTTCTCCTGCGATATCTTCTCTCCTTGTCTGCTCCTGTCTTCGTGGCTCAATCCCCTAGCAGGTTCTAGCCAGATGGTGTGTCTGAGTAGTTCTTCAGTTGTCAATCCAATGTGTGGTTCTTCTGAAATTTGAGCTTCCATGATCTCCCAGTTCTTTATCGGCCTTCCCTTCCTTTGAGGCATTTGTTGCTGGGGAGAGGGGAATCTTATTGTCTTCCCTTCTTGTGCAAATCCCTCTGTTTCATATTTTCCTCAATTTAATCTGGTCATCTTTGCAGGTAAATGAATAGTTCCTTTCACATCTTTGGGAATACCTGCCGTAGGTGAGAATGAATCCCAGTCCCTTTGGGGCTCGAACCTTGCAGTTTTGCTTATCTGTGTGCCTTTCTTTTCACTCTGAGAGGTCGCCATGGTGCAACCAAAGTGAATTTTGTGTGCATTTTACCCAACAAATGCACAGGAGGGCAGGTTTTGATCAAGCTAGATTGGCAAGGGAAATTGAAAAATAGAGTTTATGCCTGGTTCTACAACTGGAGATAATGTCGAGCATTCGAGATTTATAACAAATTGGAAAGGAGAGGAAGATCACGTTGGAGGACAATGAATTCATGGCGACGAGATGTTCCAAGTCAAGTTGCAAGTTATCCATGGAAAATCCCTGCATGTAGGATACATGTGATAAGGTTTGCTAGGCATGTATGATATAAACGTCGTGATTTTTCATTCCCTCGGCCTTCATGATGAACTAATAATAACCGTTGTACTTGCCGACGTGACCTCTATTAACCACTTGACTTGACCTGGGGCACGTAGAGACTGGTTTCTTGATAGGACTCAACTTTCTTGGAAAATACATACCCATACCTCTTATACAAGTTTAGAATCTGACATCCCTTCCCATTTCCAAGTGCCAACCAGACACTTGTTGACTTCAAACTCACGGTGTTACATACCTGAATTCACATGTTTGGGCCATGGGTCACAATGTGACTTTAAAACTGACTCTAAATTGGAAAGAAAAATGGTGGCACTAACAGGATCCAATGACATAGTAACTCTCAAGTCTCCTACTTCAAAGATCATTTGTCTCTTTTTTAGATCAATAATGGTTTGGTTATCAAAATCTCAATCGACCAAGTAACACTGGATAAGGTTTACTATCATCCACTATCTCAATTACTTCAAAATATGTTTTTTTTTTCACTCCATTGATATTAACATTCATCCATGTCAGTCTTCCAATCAGAAAAATCTCGCGTTGATTTGCTAGCCTCAAATAAATAGGTGATGAGATCAAATTTGGTTTTCACATCATCTCCCATGTCTACTTTAGAAGGACATTCACATCAGATCCCAAATCTAATATGATATTATCCAAATCATAATCTCCTACCTATGGATTAAGTCAGAATTCCATGTTCATATTTTTCTTAAGTTGTACTTGGTTAATTGCTCGATGTGCGGAAAGTGCTTCTTTATCTTGCATGTACTTCTTTTTCATCCTGTGCAACAAATATTGCAGTTTCATCCTTTATTATTTCTAAACAAATCTTTAGAGTACTTACCTTCTCAAATGACCTTTCTGTGATCGAGTGGTAATAGGCTGGAGGCATGTCATACATAAGTGGCCTGTCATACATAGGTTGTGAAGTTGATGTTCCCCGTTTTGTTTCTAGTAGGTCCTTCCTTGCTTGCTTATATGTGTCTCTCTCTTTCCTAGGGTCAAAAGTCTGAGGAGGTTTTGTTTCTTTCCTGACCCACTGGTTGGTCCTAATTCCTTGTTCTATTCCATTGGTTCTTGTTCTTTCTTCTCCATGCATAACTATTGCTACCCTTTGTTGATCATCATGTTGTTCCGCTGCTATCATCTGCACATTCTGGTTCCTCTTTTCCTACCACTTCACGATCAACTATGGAATATATTTCGTCGCATGATCCAACTGTCTACAGTATGTGCACATTTTAAAAGTATTCTGACAATCTCACATCAAATTCCCAGGCTGGTTATAATTATAGCAGATAATCAATTCTCTTTCTTTGTCAAATCCTCCTCTTCCCCGACCTTTGAATCCTCCTCTTCCTCCTTGATTGTAGTCCCTCAGAGTATTATATTGTGGTACCCCTCCTTCCAATCCGTATTCCCCTTGAAATATTTATGCATCCACAGTGCATTCTCTTATTATATCAAGTGCCGACAGTTATTTTCGTCAAGAAAATTACAAAATACGTTTATGGAACTTCTATGATACTTCTGCATCAAAGGCATGTAGTTGGGTGATGACACATCATTCTACATATATCACACCATACCCCTCCTCCTGTGGCCAAGGGATTCATAGATCCCGTAGCCAAAAAATATTTAAAGGATAAACACTCATTCTTATGATGTCCCTTCTTTCTGCATGTAACACACCATACTTCTTCATGCTTTTCCTTCCCTTTATCAATCTCCTACAACTGAATTGTCAATGTTGCTAACTACAACTGAACCTGAGCCATCCCTGTGACATTTTCTCCTATAGGGGATGCTTCCAACTTCACGCTGATTTCTAGCACTTATGACTACGTCGTAATCTTCTATTGTGTCAAATGATAGCGTATATGTGGTAACAATCCCACAATGAACCATTCCCTATGCTTCTCTTCAAGAAATCCTTAAGGTTGGTTGTCATTGATGTCAACCCTTGAAGAAAGCCCTGCAACACAAAGGTTTGGGTAATGGACCCAAGATTGTTTGATGTAAATATGACTCATTATTGTCTTGTCATTATTGATAAGAAGTAAGGATGGATGAACTCCAAAGTGGTCCCCTTATGGTGAAATCCCTCACGGGAAGACACTTTGCGGAGTAAGAGAACCCATGCTTAATTGTGGAATAATGAGATGAAGAATAATGAATTTTTTAGGGAAACTATCATAGATGGATAGTTCTTGTCATGCCATTTCCGGTGGTATGTTGAACGTCACATAACTCCTCACGGTTAGAGAGTTATGGCTATGAGAAGTTGGAGACCCCGGGTTTGGGTAATGGACCCAAGCTTGTTTGATGGATAACGGTATGAGTTATGATATATTTTCAGATACTACTATTCTATATGGATAGTACATTTCATTCCATTTCTGTTGGTATGTGGAACATCACATAACTCCTCATGGTTTGACAGTTATGGCCTTACGAAGTTGGACGACTCTCATATGTCATCTAGAAGCCCCAAAAGGTCAAAGTAGTCAAAGTGGTTTAAGAAATTTTGAAAGGTAAATAATAAAGTGAAGTAATGAGTGTATTATAATTCAAAGTGAATACAAAATAAATTATTTTAATAATAAATTTAATGGAGAAATTAGAAGTGGGTTAACCCTAAAATAAGGAAAGTGGGGCCAAGTGACCTAGAAGATGTTTTTAAGGAAGCTACTTGGAGAGTATAAATAAGAGGCAAGGCTCTCTCATTTTAATCACACTTGAGCATATTGAATATCTATATGTGTCTGAGGTAACCAGGGATATCTAAGCCAAAATTATGAGGGAAGGTGAAGAAAAGAAGGCCGAAGTGAAAGGAAGGATAAATTCTTTTGATGGTGCTTTCTAAGGTATGTTATTTACAGGTCATCTCACCATTTTCACTATAATGTTTTTTATATAATGATTCAGACCATGAAATTTATATGCCATTGAGAAAACATATCCAAGTATTTTTGGTAAAAAATTCAACTTGTGGGTCGTTGTATTTTGGGAGTTACACTCTGTGGAAAATAGGGTTTGTAGCTTGTCCTGAAACTAGTAAAAAACAAGTGTTTCGGGTAAAAACATCATAAATTATTCATAACAGATCCCAATTCAGTGATACCAAATGTTTTGGTTAGGTTAATATCTATATTATTTTTTGTAATAGTTTCAGATCATTTCAACAAATATTCTATGCAGGGCAATCTTTATAAGGTCACTCTCTAGAATAAGCCAGAATTCAGCAAGGTATGCCATTTTTCCTATAACTCCTTTTCTGAGAGGTTCCAAGTAGTGAAACTTGGAGGAATTGCATAAAACACACTGAATAAAATTATCTATCAGTTTCATATATTTATACATTACAGGTACAAGTTTATGATTAGTTCAAGTTAGCGTTGTTGACTAATCCAAAACTAGGCATGTGAGGCTAAAGAAACGTTTGATGAAAATGATAATCTCTTATTGTTAAAGTTAAGGAAGGTTTCCATGAATGTGATCATATAAAACAGGTCTATTACAGAGATACAAATCAGATTTGGATGATGAAATTGGTGAGGGATTTTGGTTGAGGTACATGTTGAGTACATGGTTGAGACAAGTAGTTGATGAGTTGGCACATACATGAGGTGTATAGTTGATGATGTTGGTACATATTCATGAGTAGTTGACACATGATTGGTACTTACTTGGTACATGGTTGGATGAACTTGTTTATGGTACAAGTTGATTAGAGGTTGTTTGGTACAGGTTGGTGCATGGTTGATGTACTTGTTTATGGTACAGGTTGATTACAGGTTGAGGTACAAGTTGATGCATGGTACATATTTATTGGTACAGGTTTATAGCGGTATATCTCATAGTGATAGTGTGACAGTGGTTCCATCATTCTACTTCTACTTCAGGGTGGCAGGACGGGGCAAGGACATGTGGTTGTAGCTGGAGAACATAGGGGGTTGTAGCCTCCTTCTGGTTGTATCCAAAGCATTGGGGAGTTGGAACTTCCCTCAGGTTGTAGCCTGAGAAACTAGGGAGTTGGATCCTCCTTCCAGTTGTAGCTGGAAAACAAAGGAAGTTGGTGCTTCCAATGAATGTAATTCTTCAAGACATATAAGAAAAAACATTATGTGGTTTTCTCCTGATTTGGGTTTCCACGTACAACACTGGTGTACTGTGTATGTGTATGATTTTTCATTTGTTCATTCCTTATTTACTCTGCAGTTATTGTATGATATTGCTACATTGATATAACACTTGGATTATATGGTTAAAAATGATTAAATTGTTCTATTGCTGATTCACCCCCCCTCTCAGTAATCCAACACTTATGATGTCCTTCCTTTCTACATGTAACACACCATAGTTCTTCGTGATTTTCCTTCCCTTTAGCAATCTCCTACAACTGAATTGTCAATGTTGCTAACTACAACTGAACCTGCGCCATTTTCTCCTATAGGGGATGCTTCCAACTTCACGCCAATTTCTATCACTTCTGACTGCATCGTAATCTTCCGCTATGTCAAATGGTAGCGTATATGTGGTAACAATCCCACAATGAACCATTCCCCATGCTTCTCTTCTGGAATATGGAAGGTCAACCGATTTATCAATATCTTGAATCTATGATAAAAATACCATAATGATTCATTCTACAACTGCTTTATCTCTTTTAGTTTCGTAATACACTGCGACTCATACTTCGGTTTCTGGAATTTGTTTAACAAGGCTTTTCGGATGTCTGCCAAAAATTTGGCTTGTCCCATAGGTGTAGTGGAATGATACTTCATCTACTAGAGTATTGTGTGGTCTCTAGATGTCGTCACTAACTATGTGATTTTTGTATCGTCATCCTGAAGTTGCTACATGGTCCATATTGCTTCATTGAAAAATAAGTGGTGGTCCAATTATTTTTTCCCAGCTCTGTGGAAGAAAATAATTCTCAAAGTGGGTTCTACCCCCGCCATTGTGTAATGCATAATATTCTTCCTTGGTGTTGTTATATAAATCTAGGTTGTCGTACTACTTCCACTACTATGACTACCTTTATTTTTATCCTTGATCCTTTCACTAACTACAAGTGACAAAGTTTCAAATCTTACCTCAGACCTTGGAGATGCACATAGGGTCATGGGTTCGACGCAGAGTCTAGTCTGAGTGGAGATATTGAGATGTAATGGATCTCCTTCTACTGGACTGAGCTGACGACCCTTTTCCTTCTCCTTCGTTTCTTCGCATAGTATTCCTTTTATCTAGAGCACTATGTCGGTGTATCTTTCCTCAACCTCACTGTGTTTCCCTTCTCTATCAACCACAATGCTCTTCTTACCATGCCAAAATATTTTCCACTGTGCAACACTCCAATTTCTTCTTTCATTGCACCTTCCTCTTTTCCTTGCATTCTCAACCCATCCATTCCTTATTTATTATTTCATGCATCCCTCTTCTCCATACTATCATATCATCCCCTGGTCATTACCCAGTGCCCATATGCACGTGAAGGCACCTAGCTACTAGGGTGATCAGATTCCAACTTCATAACCCTCTTATCACACAACAACATCTTGAACCAAGTAGACAGTGATTTCAAATATATTCCACATGACCCTTTAAATAAATCCCTTCCAAAAGATTATATGAATGGGTACAATCTATAGAAAACTCAGTAATATAATCCCCAGTACATTATCTAACCAAAAATCAATTGTGCTTGAGATCCGATTACTTATGGAATTAACTTGTTGGATTAAATTAGGGGTCCAACTCCTCAGAACAACAGTGTGGAATGTTCCGTTATTTTCAACTACCCTATATAACCACTCAACCAAAAATATCAAGAATTCAACAAAGAAAATCTAATGTAAGTCTATAAATATGTACCTATGTAAACACTTCTCTGACATGATTTGTGGGTTCTTATTCTGATCTCTTGAAAACTTGCGCTCCTTCATCTCTAACCACCATCCTTGATATGAAATTTTTACTTGATATTTAACCATTACTTGCATGTGAATTTCTTAATTGTTAACCATCTTTATGAATGCAAAATTAAAGAACATTCATCAACACATAAACATGTAAGCATACTATCTAAGAGCAAGAATTGGTAACTGAGTTCACCAGACTTCCTGCCTACCTCTCTGGGCCACTTTCCAAATGGGAAGGTCGATAGATTAAGTATTCAAATGCTTACAAAGTGACTTTTGAGTTATGTCTGTCATATATAGTAATAGACTTCAACAACAGCTGCAAGATAAAATTCTGAGACTTTTAAGTATAAACATGGATACTTTTCTGTTTATCGGGAAGTTTCTGTGAGCACTTTTTTGTCTGAATGCCTGAATGCAAAAACTGAAGCTGGATCTGGAATCCTTGCGAAAAATTGAGACTTTTGAGTATAAACTCAATATATTTCTGAAACTGGACTCCGAATGCCCTTTTTGGCACTATTCCCAATCTGCCCCTGATTGTACAGTCCGTACGGCCTCGGGATGCATGCCAATTTTGTACCACCTCGAACTACATGCAAATACCACCTCAGTCTACGTGCAAATTCACTTCGATCACTATGCAACATCACCTCAATCTGCATCCCTGTCTTTGCCTGCATCAAAACTCATTCTTCCTCCTTGGGATGCATGCCATGCTCCATTTAAATATTAAAAAAATAATGGTTTTTGGGGGTGCGAGCTATGGGCCACACGCCCTCCGAAATCCCCCACATAGCGACAACTTTTAAGTTTTCAGCGCCATTCTCTGCCACATCCCATGGTGGTGGTGCATTGTTAGCTTGTGGTTGTTATGAGGGCGGAAGTCCCCGGGTCAAACCCGCAGGCTTCCCCTTCTTGGCGAGATTTGTTATATTACATGGTTTATATATTATGGTTTTGGCGCGTTTTATGTTTCAATACATATCACAATATATATATGCGCACGATTTGGTATAATATATACATGGTATGGTTCAAATCCAGATGGGGGTAGGGTATGTATACCTTCGTAGACTTTACCAGTCAAATCGATGGGCAGAGGGGGGTCCCTTGTCCCACAAACAAGGGGGTCTCATACACCAATTTGGTGTGCTGGCTTGGCCGTGACCTTAAAAATATATTATTATTATTATTATTATTATTATTATTATTATTATTATTATTATATATTATGGCGCGTGACTTTGGTTTTAATATATGTGGCATGGTATAGTTCCAACCAATATTCCAGGCACACTATGTTTAAAACATATGGTTGTATTACATATGTTTTATATGATTTTAAACCCATTATGGTGCGTTTGGCTATTATAGTTTGACATTTGGATTTATGTTATGGTTTTAGTACCAAGGGGGTCTCAGTGTTGGCAAGGTCAAGGGACCACTTTTTTTTTTAAACCAAATCATATTTAACCCATTTTTAACCATTTAAACCATCTTTGACGAAACTTCCATTGTTCATATCTTTGTCATCTGGAGGCCATTTTTCCTGAAACGAACATCACTGGAAAGCTGTTGACGAGCTCTTCCACTTTGTAAACTTTACTTTTAAATTTGAATACTTTAACTCTATCGAATTTTGAGATGATCCACCTGGATCAAACCTTCCCACTTGAAAGCTTTTTGACCACAAAAAGTATGAAATCATTCAAACATGAAGTGAGGGCATGATCTCCCCACTTGACCTGTATCACCTATCCATTCTTCCTGGAATCTGCTCATCTAACTCAACAATACCACGATCAACACTACATTGACATTGTTAAGTACATTAATCACATTCTTAATCACATTTTCATTCAACATTGTCAGACCCAACCACATACTGCTGATGAGTAATAAGCTGAATATAAACATTGAACCTATGAAAGAGATTGTACCCAAACCATGTTGAATTTTAACCATAGAAATGCTATCAACCAAAACAAGTGCATCGTAGTGAATTGACACTTCCTTTTCATGCTTATGATTCTTTTCTTCCTTACATTGTATAGACATAAGTGCCAAATTCTGACTTGCATTAACAACCCTTTTTAATTGTTGTGTAGTGCCCAATGATTTGTCGTTTTTGAATGAATGTGAATGCACTATGTACACAATTCCTTCTTTAAACAAGTGATATTGATTATGTTCTTGATAGAAGATCGCTTTTTGATCATATAAGTACAGACTACCCAACACAATTCCACAAATATCTAGTGTGACCACGTCAAATTCAACCTCATCTACAAACTTAGATGTAATTGCAAACTTTAGATCACATTGTTGTGTTACTTTTAATCTTTTATATTTGCATACCCAACCTAATGGATAATTTTTCTTGTGTGGTTTCGTTGTTAATCCCAATTGTTTAACTATTTCTTCTGAAATAAGATTAGCTTGAGATTCACTATCTATGAGTGTGTCAATCTTTGTTTGTTTTGTAATCACTCTTATATGAAACAATGAATTCCTCTTTCTATCCTTAAAATTGTCATCATTTTTAGAAGTAGAAGCACATGAAGAACCAATTTTACCATCATTATCAACAATAGTTTTACCTTTCACACCTACAATTGTTATCTTTGTTTTGTCCTCGGAATCTGATCCAAGATCCTCAATGATAACCATGGCTATTTGCTTCCTCTTCCGATCCTTAAACCACTTTGGTTTCATTTCAGGATGTAGCTTCCAACACTTTGCCTCTTCATGCCCTTGCTTTTGAAAATGCGAGCATGTAAGTCTCTCATCACCCTTCTTCATTGTAGCTGCATGTTTAACTTTCCACTTTTCCTTGCCTTCTTTTTCTTGGACAGATTCAGCTGAAGAAACATAATGAACACTCTTTCCTTTTGACTCAATGTGAGTTGCTTGAACACACACCTTGTCAAGGTTAGTCAGATTAAACATCAATATCATATGACGTAAATAAGTATGCAATCTTCCTATATATTTGAGAAGAGTTTCCTGAGTGTAGAGAGGTATACTAGGTATCAATGCTCTTTTTCAAAATTCTTGTGTGTATTCTTGCAAACTTTGTCCCTTACCTTGCCTCAATTTCTACCAATCCATCATAGCTTGTTGCATATACCCTAATGGATAAAATTTCTTTTTAAGTGTTGAAGTGAAATCATACCAAGAGGAAACGATTTTTCCTTTTGTGGCAAGATCCTCTTGAGACCTGCTCTCCCACCAAATGAAAGCAATCCCTCCAAGTTGGAGACAAGCCAACTGAATTTTAACAACAACTTTAGTAAACTTTTGAATCCTACAATAAACTTCAATTTGACGGATCCAATTGTCCAATTGTTCCGCATTAAGTTCTCCATTATAAATAGGTGAATCAAACTTAATATCAAGCTTTAAATGAGGCATATTAATATCATCTTTTGTTTTTTTCTTTTCAAATGGAGAAGGAATAGAACCATCAAGAAGAGATGGAGACATTGGTGGAGTTTTAGGGGTTTCCTCATCACCTCCTTTTTTCTTATCTTTTGTATGAGATGGTCCACCTTGTTCACATTTCTTTCAATCTTGATATAGCTCCTCTACCATCGTTTTCATTCTCATGAAATCTTTCAGAAATTCCTCTTCAGAAGGGATAGAAGAAGTTGTTACTTCTCTTTTTGGTGAAGACATCCTTCCTCTTCTTGAACCAATATCTGGATCAAACTCTTCAAGTTCCCCTTCACCACGCTGAAGCTTGGATCTTGTTAACATCAACTCACAAAGAAAATGGTTAACCTTGCTCTGATACCAACTTGATCTGAAATTTTTACTTGATCTTTAACCATTACTTGCATGTGAACTTCTTAATTGTTAACCATATTTATGAATGCAAAATTAAAGAACATTCATCAACACATAAACATGTAAGCATACTATCTAAGAGCAAGAATTGGTAACGGAGTTCACTAGACTTCCTGGCTACCTCTCCGGGCCACTTTGCAAATGGGAAGGCCGATAGATTAAGTATTCAAATGCTTATAAAGTGACTTTTGAGTTCTATCTGTCATATACAGTAACATACTTCAACAACAGCTGCAAGATGAAATTCTGAGACTTTTAAGTATAAACATGTATACCTTTCTGTTTATCAGGAAGGTTCTGTGAGCACTTTTCTGTCTGGATGCCTCAATGAAAAAATTGAAGCTGGATCTGGAATCCTTGTGAAAAATCATGAATTTTGAGTATAAATGCGATATATTTATGAAACTGGACTCCGAATGCCCTTTTTGGCACTATTCCCAATCTGTCCCTGATTGTACAGTCCGTACGGCCTCAGGATGCATGCCAATTCTGTACCACCTCGAACTACGTGAAAATACCACCTCGGTCTACGTGCAAATTCACTTCGATCACTGTACAACATCACTCCTATCTGGTGCCTATCTCTGCCTGCATCAAAACTCATTCTTCCTCCTCGGGATGCATGCCTTGCTCCATTTAAATATTAAAAAAATAATGGTTTTTGGGGGCGTGAGCTATAAGCCACATGCCCTCCGAAATCCCCCACATCTCGAAAACTTTTAAGTTTTCTGCTCCATTCTCTGCCACGTCCCATGGTGGTGGCGCATTGGTAGATTGTGGTTGTTATGGGGGCGGAAGTCCTGGGGTCAATCTCGTGGGCTTCCCCTCCTTGGCATGATTTGTTATATTACATGCTTTATATACTATTGTTTTGGCGCATTTTATGTTTCAATACATATCACAATATATATATCGGGCGCACTATGTTTAAAACATATGGTTGTATTACATATGTTTTATATGATTTTAAACCCATTATGGTGCGTTTGGCTATTATAGTTTGACATTTGGATTTATGTTATGGTTTTAATACCAAGGGGGACTCGGTATTGGCAAGGTCAAGGACCACCTTTTTTTTTTTTTTAAACAAATCATATTTAACCTTTTTTTAACCATTTTTTTGACCATTTAAACCATCTTTGACGAAACTTTCATTGTTCATATCTTTGTCATCTGGAGTTCATTTTTCCTGAAACAAACGTCACCGGACAGCTGCTGATGAGCTATTCCACTTTGTAAACTTTACTTTTCCATTTGAATACTTTAACTCTATCGAATTTTGAGATGATCCACCTGGATCAATCCTATCTCAATTTTTTTTAACCATTTAAACCATCTTTGACGAAACTTCCATTGCTCATATCTTTGTCATCTGGAGGTCATTTTTCCTGAAACGAACATCATCAGAAAGCTGATGACGATCTCTTCCACTTTTTAAACTTTACCTTTCCATTTGAATACTTTAAATCTATCTAATTTTGAGATGATCCACCTGGATCAATCCTATCTCTTCCTTAGTTGGCCTCCACATTTCCTTCAATCGCAGATCCTGGTCCCGAAAAATGAACCATTTATTGGCATGTAGTGGGAAGACCCAGGGTTCAACATGAATTTACCAACGAAACCCTCAGATACTGACCCTTTCGACATAACCCACAAGAAGGTGAATTCTCACCCAAGGTATCTATGGGAACTGCAGGAACCATGTTTCCACGACTATGAAGGGATGAGAGGCAGTCCTTAGAACCATTCTACTTAACATTTATTCAAGATTCCTTATATCATGTGCGCATAAACATAATAAAATTTAACACATATTCATAGTAACCAAACATACATTATATGCGCGCAATAAACAAAACAATCACATCATAACACATAGACACCATGATTTAACGTGGTTCACCCAAGATGGGAAACACCCACATTGGTCGTCTTCTTATTATATTATTCATAATATCTATTACAAAATATGCACATTGCACTCATATATTATGTCTCATACATAAAAAATGCCCTTGTCGTTCTCCTATCTCTCTGTCACTCTTCGCTACTTACTTACTTGCCTCTCTCTTCACACACTTACTAATTTCATACCTCCTTTCTATCCCAAAACCCTTACATATTTATACAATTACAATAAGGTTTATCCCATATCGATGGACCCAAAATTCCTAATGACTTCCAACAATCTTCCTTTTTTTTCACGCGTTGATCCCTGGAAGTGTGTCCACTGTCTTTCCTTCTTTTGCATGTGTTGCACAGTTCCCAAAACTAGTCCCAAAATCTTGTCCCAACACCACTGAAGGGCACAATCTATGAATGTGTTTTCCAACTAAACCACATTTACTACATCATTTGTAATATTATTCACTATCTATATAGCTTCCCATATGAAACAATGTTGTTCCACATCATCCTTTTTGGTCCCATGGAATATATGAAGTCTAAGTGTGGGTTATGTCAATGTTCCTGGCACTGAAAAAGTTTAAACTTATTGTTGGTGTATTTCATGTACTATGTTCTCTATCCTCTACTCGATTATAGTCATAAATCTAATCTCTTCCAAACTTTCTCCTTATATTAACAATGCACACATGAGGAAGGGGATTATGCCAACTTACTTATCCCAATCCTTATTCATTGGATCTACAAGACTCATTTAGTCTCATGTGTTGGAGTAGGCCTATAAACCATGATTTGTCCTCTCTCCCATTGAATTCACCTTCAACATCACTTTGAATAATTTCATCCATTGACATATCACTCTCATATTCATTCATATCTTCACCATTTCATATTAACCATTGGGGTCCAACATTATCTACATCTATTCTATTATATTCTATTTCAACATGGAATACTGACACCACCTCCCATGCACTACTTTTCTAAAGTGGTCCTATCTCCTTCACACTCACCTTTGGCATGGTATACAACAACACACTCTACTTGCTCACCTTTGGCATGGTCTACAACAACACAATCTACTTACTCATCTTTGGCATGGTCTACAACAACACACTCTACTTGAGCTTCCTTCCTTTGTTTCATTGCTACCATACTACTACTTTCTACCATGTCTTCTCCCCAATTTTTTAAGTATCAAACCATATCTTCCAAATAAATTCTTGTAGATAATTTATTTTTCCATGTCTTTCTACTCTTTCTCTCTTTCGTGCCTTTGGATCCATATTTATATTAATTTTCTTATCTCGTATTCATGTTTCTTCCCCTACCCTACCCCTTGATGCAGGGGGCTTATGTTTCCATGTAGTCATGCCTTATATACAACATCCCTTTCTCAATGAACACCATATTAATCCATAATGGTATTTGTTCTAACGTTATTCCTCTTAATCTGGCCTTAAATTATTATTTAACAACACTAAAGGAAGTTTGATATTATATATAAATTTCCAACTTATATACCCCTCTTTAACTCTATTAAACTATAAATAAATTATGTGGTTCCATTTATTTTATAGGGTTTGTAGTCTTTCAATGGTCACTTGATCCTACACCATATTATCTTTGTAATTCCTTAAAATATTAATTTCCTCCTACCTTTTTATCCACTCTAGTAAAATAGGAAATTCAACAAAATATATTTTGTGTTTATAAGAGTACAAGTAATTGTATTTCCACACTTCAAGGTTGATGTGTGGCAAGTTCTGGCTATCCTTCTAGGAAAAATCAATTTATCTTTTGGTCATCCAATCTTCTATCCCCTTTGTGATGGCCTCCATGGCATATCCACACTTTATTCAATATATACATTTAGTTTCAATAATGGAACTACTTGCTAGCATTAATTTCAGACACAATCTTCCAAATTTAAGCTTATGATAAACCTATTAACATCAAAATATTTAATATTCAGTTGATAAGTTGATAATAAGGTCTTATTTGAGATACTAAAACTTAAATAATGGAACATGTTTTAATAATAACAATAACACAAACAACATGTGCTCCATTCATTATAGATTCAATAATGCATTTGTATTAATGCATGCATAACTCATAATTTTGAGGGGGAACCAACACATTGTCCTTTATCATTTTTTCCATGAAATAGGTCCATAAAATTCCTTATGCTCCATACATTGATATATGGCTTCAAACCATAATATACCTTTCCTCCATACTCTTTCTCATATAGAATCAACCTTGCAATTCTAATGGCCAATTATCCAACCCTCACCCTATTGATTACATTCCGTTAGATATTTTCTCAGTCACAAAGTAGTTACAATCCTAACAACCCACAATGCAACCTCTAACGCAAGGATCAACGAGCATGCTAGATCTAGGGATATTTAAAATTTTAACATGTAAGTCAAAATGGGTTACATAATGAAAAACTAGGTGCATAGGTGAAAATAAATAACACACAACTAAAATACACAACATGTATTCAAACTGCAAAATAGGGTGCCAATAAGAGGTGTTACCTCTACACTCCTCACCCCATACTTTGCAATACAAAATGGACCAAAAATAGTGAGAAATGGTAACAACAATTTTATGGAGTCTTGGAGAACATAGAGATTTAGGTGAGATGGAGAAGAGTTTATCTCCACACTTTTCACTCCATGCTCTGCAAAAAATGTATAAGGAAAATATTTCATATCTTTGGTAATGTATAGATATGAACAATATGGAGTGGAGGTTTCACACTTCATACTCCACACTATGAAACATATAAGGGCTATGGAAAAAGGGAATGGTGACATGGGTTGAGATGTAGAGTTGGTGATTAGTGTGCAGATTTGGCACATGATGTAGCGATGAAGTGGATCTTACATCCACACTCCACAACAAACCAATGCATCTAGAGGTAGGAGAAAGAGGATAGTGTAGAAAGTGCAATGAGTTCTACCCTTTGCATTACAATTAAGAAGAGTCATGTAGTTACAATTAATGATAGGATGCCACATGGAAGAATGAAACATTGCTCCACACCCAAAATAAAATAAGAAACATAGAAAGAAGAGGATATATAAGAAAAACAAGAATGTATATATGGTTAAAAGAAACAATTATGGAAAAATAACATTATTTTGGCCATAACTTTGAAAAAAACACTTGGAGTGAGTTGAACATTTTGTTTCAAGATTGCATAGGTAGTGCTTGAAAAAATGTCCTTGGAGTCCAATTTCCAATTTTTTTCTCAAACTCGTAAAAGTTTGAAAAAATAATTTTTGAGATATTGAGACTATATTGTTTATTGTATTCCCATTCATGAAAAACATTAACTAGTATGAACTATGGGTAGGAACGGAAACAAATCCATGAACTTGCAAGATAGATAAGTGTGTGGGGACTATGTGTAATTTCCTATTTGTCTTGACTTTTATTTGTATATGATCAACATGTCTATCCCTGGTTATCTCAATGACTTATTTAATTTATGGATTGAGAATAGATGAATTCCATGCATTTGTCTTAGATATTGTATATCTTACTTATGTATATTTGTGTGTGTATGAGTACATATAAATGTGATATGTGTGATTTTCTTTGGTGACGAGATATTGTATGTATTTACATTTCCATAACTAATTGGAATGCATGGAAATTATGTTGATATTCCTTCTAATGTGATCTTCAATGAAATGTGGCATTGATACATGGATTTTTTGGCTTAATCATATAATGATGACGATGATGTAATGAAATGATAATAAATCATTGTTGATCATGTTGTTGAGAAAGTGTAAGACATGGTAGGTTTTCAATACTTTTAAGATTCTTTCATCGAGATGACTAATTCTGAAGTAGGTCGAGGGCTATAAGGATTGATAGGCCATTGGAGTAAGAAATGTTGATTTAGTATGTATGAACATTGGAAGATTATAAAAGCCCAACTTCTTGATTTCAATGAGTTAATATGTGAATGATATGGAAGAATTATAGAACTAAAATAGATCTCATGTGATGATAGTCTGATTAGTTTATAAATCTATATGAAAGTGTTGCATATCCATTTATTTTAGTGATGCAAGAAACTAGTTACTTGAATGATGAAACATGTATGCATGACCACTTGGGTGAAACCTAGGTTGGAATTATAATGGTAAGACCTATAAAGGGTATCTTGCAATGTTGTACAATTTATTTTTACTATGCTACATATGATAACGACCTACTTGATATGGGAGTGTGTTTTGCATGTATAGGACACATGTGAAGTCTTGTCATCTCTCCAACATATGGGTTTGGGACATGACCGAGATGCATTATCTTTGTTGGGTTGGGTTGAGTAGAGGTTATTCATCTCTCCTACTCCATCTCACATTGGATTTTTTGTGTTGGGTTAAGTAGAGATACTTCATCTTAAAACAAAAACTAAAATATTACGACAATTACTAGTGGAACAACAAAATAGAGAGAAATAAAACACCAACAATGATACCTTTATTGATAGAAATTCAAATTCACTTGCTTCTTCGAGGGGAAAACCTCTAGTAGAGAAAATCTCTATTACAATATTTCTCAAGAATTTTTTTTATCATGCCTTCTACTCCTATTTATAGTAATTCTATCTTCAAAAGAACATTCTAAAGGAAGATCTTTCTAGAAGCAAAAAAATCTATTAAGTCTTGTTACATTAGACTTGTTTACATTATTATCTAGGAATTATTTACTAATATTGAGATTCATTACATAGAAAACATATTCCTTTCATGTGAGGGGTTAGGGAGGTTAGGGAGGCTAGGTCCCTAACATTCCCTCCCCCTTGAAAAAAAACCTTTTCCTTCAGGCTTAAGGTGAGGATATTGTTGTAGGATGGTAGTCGGTGTTAAAAAGTTGGTTTTCATTAATGGCAACCCTAGAAGAAATATAGAAGCCCCATAATCCCCTAGAAGTAATGGGTGATCTCAACCCTAGAAGAAGTCTAGAAGCCTCTATAAGTAATGGGTGTATTTGAAGAATTCTCCAAAGTGGTCCCATTATGGCATAGATTTAAGCATGGCCCTCACGGAAAGATTCTTTGAAAAAGTCTACAAGAAGCCCTAGAAATATGGAAAAATGGTGAAGAATCCCTAAAGTCTACAAGAAGCCCTGGAAATATGGCTAAGTGGTTAGAGCCTCGAAGGTGTGGTCATGAAGCCCGGTGTTGATTGGAGAAAATGATCATGAAGGACATTGTAATTGCATACAAAACCACCATATATTTATAGTCCTATTCATGCCATTTCCAATGTAGGTTGTATGCCATGTGGTTCCTCATGGTTGAGAATTTATGCCCTCTTAAATATCAAAGCCCCGACGTATGGTGAAATAAGTTACATGTTGGCCCTAAAGTCAAGTAAAGGAGGTACTTGGAAAAGTATAAATACACATTAAGAACCTCTCATTTTCATTATTCAATCGTGTGATCTCTTAGCACAATTTTGGTAGTGAATTTCAGAGTGAATAAGAAGTGAAGAAGGGTGAAATTGCAAGGGAATATGAAGTCTTTTGATGATGTGTTCTAAGGTATGTTTTTTAATGATCATCTTGCCATTTTTTCTATACCTTTTTTTCTAGAATGATTCAGATAGAGAAAATTCTAGGCTATTGAGAAGACATATTCAAGTACATGTGGTACAATTTTCTACTTTTGGGTCATTGTACTTTTGGAGATACACTCCGTGGAAGATAGGGTTTTTGACTAGTCGTGTAAAACTGCAACTGCAACTGGTAGCTGAAAACTACAACTGCAGCTTGGACTTGTGCACTTGATGAGAAGAGTTGTCTGATGTGATGATATGAAATGATCAAGCCTTTATTTATAGTAATCAAGTCACCTTTAATTTTCTTGTGGGGCCCACTTCTTCTTTTGTCATCAATATCTTCTTTAATTTGTTTCTTGGGTTTCTTCAATAGTTTCATGGGTTTTGACTTGTCTTCTTGGAATTTCTTCTTTACTAGAAATGTTTTTTATGAGCCTTGTTGATGTGTCATTTCCTCACATGAATGTATAATTAATATAGAGCTATAATATTGAGTAGATTCATCGAGAATCCCCTCATCACAAGGGGTCTCTTGAGCCTACATATTCAACACTAGACTAGACTTGTAAACAAGTCAAACCTTCCCTATACAAAATAGATCACTCCATCCTGGAGAAGGAAATGTGAGAGCATCTTGATTCTTTATCACTCCTCGTTAAATCAGTATGACTACTAGGAGAATGAATACACATGGACCATTCACCACTAACCAAATCAACATGGCCCCGTGAGTGAATGTATTATCCTCCTTTTGTCAAATTAGCATGACCAATATGGGAGAATGTTTGCTCGATGATGATAACTGGAGAAACATCAACATCCTAGGACATTCACAACTAACAAAATCAACACAATCCTATGAGTGAATGTACCATCCTCCCTTGGTGAAATCGTCATGACCAATCTGGGAGAATGTCTGCCCAATTTTGAAAAATCAACACTCTCTCTCAGTAAGGGGGACATTCTACATCATTCCAAGCTTGTATATGAAGTACACAAACTTCTCCCTAGACAAAGGCTTGGTGCAAATTTCTATAATCTTCTCATATGTGGATATGTACTAGAGATTTACTTGTCCCTTCTACATCATGTCTCAGATGACATGATATTTGATCTCAATGTGCTTTGACTTTTCATGAAATACTAGATTTTTCGAAAGCTTGACATAACTTTGATTGTCACAATGTATTGAGGGTGTCTCTAGTTCTTGATCAAATAGTCTTGCAAGAAGCTTCCAAATCCACAACGCTTCACGACTTGTGACACTGGTTGCGATATACTCTGCATTTGTTGTACTGAATGGTACATAAGTATGCTTCCTACTAATCCAGGATATCATAGCTTATATTAAGTTGAAGAAACACCTCGAGGTTCTCTTTATGTCCACTGCACTCCCTTCCTAGTCGAAATCAGTATCAAGGATGATTTTAGGGGCTAAATTTCGCTCATGGGCTAATTTTCCATGGTTTTTCCCAAAAAAAGATTCATTATTCTAAAAATGATTCACCTAAATTCTGTAGAATAAAATTATTTTACCTTAAAAATCGCCAAAATTTTATACAAATTATACAAAATTCTAAGAAATTTGAATATTTTTACAAAAATATCTCCAAACATTTATAGTTTTCATATGAAGGATTAGTAAGATTCGCCAAGGTTTCTACATTTTAAAATAAATTTCCATCCTTAAAATCATTACTGATCAGTATATCCCTGCATCCTCACTTCACCACCTATGAAATATATCAAACCATATCCAATTGTACCATGCAACTACCTCAACACATGCTTTGCTGCAACCCATTGTAAGTGCCTCAACTCAACCATAAACTGGTTGAGGGTGCTCACTACAAAGAAAATATCTAGCCTAGTGTTAACCAGGTACATCAAGGATCCAATCAGCTGCCTGTACATACTGGGATCCACCAAATCTTAATATGAAGAGGAATCAATCAACTTATTCATATTTTTCTTCATAGGTGTAGCCATGGACTTGTAGTCCATCATACCGAATCTTCTCAATATCTCAATTATGTACTTCCATTGTTCGAGGAATATCTCACCTAGTTTGTTCCACACTTCCAATCCCAAGAAGTAACACGTCGAGCTAGGATCCTTCATTTTGAACTCTAAATCCAACTCCGTATTGCACCCAACAATGAGCCTCTCTACCCCCGTAAGGCACAGATCGTTAACATATAGTACCAAGATCAAAAGATCACCATCAACAACCTTGTAGTAAAGGTTGGGATCTGCATCACTCTTATTGAAGCCTAAACTCATGAAGTATCCATCAATCTTGGAGTACCATGCCATGGGTGCCTTCTTGAGTCCATATAAGGCCTTATTTATTGTGTAAACATGAGACTCCTTCCCATGTATAACAAATCCATGAGGTTTCTCTATGTACACTTCTTCCTCAATTACACTGTTGAGTAATGCGGTCTTCACATCCATCTGATGTAATCTCCAACCCATAACTAAAGAAAGAGAAACAAAAATCCTAATCAAATTATACATGGAAAATGGAAAAAAAGAATGCTCATAGTCCACTCCCTCTTTTTGACAGAATCCTCTCACCACAAACCTCTCTTTGTACTTCTTGATGCTACCATTTTTTGCATGCTTGATCTTATATATCCACTTGGAAGTCACCACTGACTTCTCCTCTGGTCTTGGAACTATCTCCCACCAATCATTCTTCATGATGGACTGATACTCTTCCATCATGGAATCCTTCCAAACTTGTTGTCATGCTACCTCCTCATAACTAGAAGGTTCAAAATCAATGATGTGACTCATCAATGACATATAACTTGAGAACCTATAAGGTCACTTTTTCTCCCTGAAAGTACCACTGGGAGATGCATTCCCCTCTTCATCCTGCAAGGTGTGACAAAGCCATGCTAGCCTCTTCTTGGTCACTGCAACATCTCTAGGTAGATCCACTGGCTCTACTAGCTCCTCGTGGTAGTTTGAAGGATGAAAAACTGGACTAGAGGGATCTGTACCCTTATCCTTCGGAGCCTCCTGCTCCTCACTAGAAATATTGATATGAGACTATCTATACCTTCTGAAGGATACTTCTTCATAAAACGTAGCATCTCAACTAACCTCAATATGATTATATCCTGGAGTGTAGATCCTATAGGCCTTATAAGTGTCATTGTATCCCACAAAAGAACCCTTCTTTCTAGAAGGTTATAACTTTGTTCTCTTCTCCTTGGGCACAAATACCTCATACATTTGTCATACCTTGAAAATGTGCAACTCTCTAGCTCAATGAAGACTCTATCTCATCAACCTGCTAAATTTTTGAAGTCATCTAATTCATGCCAAAGCACCTAAGCTCCACCCATTGTAACTCACCATCACAAGTCACCAGAAGTACATTCACAGGGTTGGAAATATTCCACACAACATAATGTTTTGATCCAATATCTCCACCAATTCCCTATAACTCCCATATTGCCACACCACTGAGCTACAATAGTCCACAAATCCTCGTATGGAGGGTTTGCTCCATGTCTCAAACCAAAGACAATCTAACATGTTTCCATCTGCAATCATCATTGTATCTCCCTATCATAGCTAAATCCTTAGATCCCTCAGAGATGTCACATGTGACCTTCCTGAAACAAGAACAAGAACAAGAACAACACTCCAATATTGTACCCAACAATGTGTCTCAAGATGATCCTCTTCTCTTCAGATATCATGCTTTGATACCATGTTGAATTTTTCAATTTCAAGATTTGATAATTATTTCCTTATGATTTCAAATATAATTTAATGTTGTTGTTATCATAGAATAATTACACAATGAAAATATCAAGAAAAATGAATTTGTAGTGGAAACAACAAAATCATAAAAATATAGCCATGCATAGTAGACAGAAGATTTTATCCTAGGAAACCCAACATTGGGAGAAAACCCACCAACTTTTCTTAAGAAGAATTCCAGTGAATAAGTAAATCACCGTAAATATGAAGAAGCCAAACACATAAATAATTTCTCCCTTGTATGAGGAAGAACCATCAAATATAGTGAACACTAGACAAGATAACACACCTCAAAATTTGTGCAACTGGCAACTGACAACTCTAACTACAACTCTAATTGACAATTGCAACTGCAACTGTAATTGACAATTGCATCTGCAACTGACAATTGCAACTGCAACTACAACTACAATTGGGACTTGTGCACTTGATGAGAAGATCTGTTTGATGTGATCAAATGAAATGATCAAGCATTTATTTATAGTAATCAATTCACTTTTAATTTTCTTGTGGGGCAAGCTTCTTCTTTTGTCTTCAATATCTTCTTTAATTGTTTTTCAGGGTTTCTTCAATAGTTTAATGGACTTTGAATTGTCTTGGAATTTATTCTTTTCTAGAAAAAAAAAATTATGAGCCTTGTTAATGTATCATCTCCTTACATGCACGTCTAATTAATAAAAGCTCTAATGTTGAGTAGATTCACCAAGAAGCCCCTCATCACAAGGGGTCTCTTGAACCTACATATTCAACATTAGAATAGAATTGTAAACAAGTCAAACCTTCCCTATAAAAAATAGATCACTCCATCCTGGAGCAGGAAGTTTGAGAGCATCTCGAGTCTTAATCACTCATCAAAACAACATGACTACTAGGAAAAATACTACACCTAGTCCATTCACCACTAGCCAAATCAGAATGGCCCCACAAGTGAATGTATCATTCTCCCTTGGTCAAATCAACATGACCAATATGGGATAATGTCTACCCGATACTGCTAGCTAGAGAAACATCAACACCCTGGGCCATTCACCACTAGCCAAATCAACATGGTCGCATGCGTGAATGTATCATCCTCCCTTGGTCAAATCAACATGGAAAATCTGGGAGAATGTTTGCCTGATGCTGAAACAACAACAATTATTTGAGGTATATATTTGGTACATGGTTTATGTTTATCATGGATTTTATGGCACATGTTTGAGGTATATTTTGGCACATGCTTGGTACAAGGTTTGAGGCATATCTTAGTGATTTTGGGAATGTGTTTTGAGAGATGTTCTTGGTGATCTTGGCATATAGTTTATGTGAATGGATCTAGTTTTAATGATGATGATGTATTAGTATCAGTGACAAGTTTATTATCAATGATAGTGATAGGTTGATTATCAATGACAATGATGGGTTGATTACTAGTGATAATGACAGGTTGATTATCATTGACAATGATAGGTTGATTATCATTGATAAGTTGATTATCAATGACAATGATAGGTTGATTATCAATGATAGGTTTATTATCAATGACAATTTCAGTGATAGGTTGAGTCTCCATTTATATTTCAAGGTGTCAGGGTGGTGCAAGGAAAGAGATCAAAGTCTCTTTTAGGTTGGTTCTTGTAAACTAGGGGGTTGGAGCTAGAGAATACATGGATTTGGATCTTCCTTCAGGTTGTAGCCTGTAAATCAAGGGGTTGTAGCCTCCTTCCAGTTGGAGCTAGAGAATCTAGGGAGTTGTAGCTTCCTTCATGTTGGAGCATGTAAACATGTTGTTGGATCCTCCTTCTAGTTGGTGCTAGAAAATATTGGAAGTTGATGCTTCCTATGAATGTAATTCTTGACATAATATAATAAAATAATTATGTTTTTTTCTCCCATTTTGGTTTCCATGTAAAAGTATTTTTTGAATTGTGTATGATGTGATGCATTGTCGAATGGTACTATTTATGGTTATATGTTCATGATATGTGAAATAAGTGAATGGAATTATTGATAAGTTAATATTTAGATGTTGTGATTAAAAATGGTAAAAAATGCTTAATACGGATTCATGCCCCCTCTAAGTATTGGTGAATATTCCAACAATTGATATCATAGAGGGTCCTTGAGAATCGATTTAACCACTAGAAGGTAGATCATGGGTTACATAGATAATGAAACACCAATATTTGATGGTCAGAAATATGAGACGTGGAATAAAAGGATAAAAGTATTTTTACAAGCACATGGGTTTGACGTCTGGTGTAGTGCCTATAAATAATAATTTTGATATAAATCATTTCAATCACACAAATAAATTAATCACCAGCATATACGCAATATTCAACACAAATTAATATTTAACTACATCATAAAAAAAAACTTAGCACTTTCATAACAAATTACCTGCTTCTGATGCTAATTTCTGCCGATATGATTGTCCCTTCCCTGCTGCCTTGCTGCCCTATTGCCTTGCTGTTGCCTGATGCGCTGATCAACTCTGCCCAAACCATGGTTCCTCCCTACCAACTAGAAGCATCCTGTCCGGCTTCCTAGCTCCAGGATATCATATGGATATCCTGACCCCCGTGCCCAAAACCCCCAGCAAACCGGTGCCCCCTGTAATGATCCTTCCCCGACTACAGAACTCAAAATCTCAACCAAAAAATCCAAGAGAACCCTAAAAAATAATAATCATCCTTCCATAAGCCTCCTCCCCCCATATCCCTCCTTCACCGACCCTTTTCTCCTCCCCCTTTCCATATCCTTACATTCATTGTCTTATCCGATTATTAATGTTTCTTATCCTTACATTTAATGCTTCTTATCCCCTCCGTATACGTAATCCTTTAATTAAACAATTAAATTTATTAACCCTCTTAAATTTAATACCCTTGTCATTGAATGTAATAGGTAATTAATTAATTAATCAAAATTATAACAATT